>APFE030652738.1:625-78082 GCA_000404065.3 Pinus taeda
AAGAAAGAACTAGTATGCAAGTTAAAGAAGTCTCTGTATGGGTTAAAACAGTCACCAAGGATGTGGTATCATAAATTTGATACATTTATACGGGGACTTGGCTTCACTGAAGCAAAGCAGATCATTATGTGTATTTTAAATCAATTGGTGACCGTGTTATTTATCTGTCTTGTATGTGGATGATATGTTGTTGGTTGGAAATGACAAAGAAATTATCCAGGATTTGAAGACCCAATTGTCCTCCAAATTCGAAATGAAAGATCTCGGGGCTGCAAACTATATTTTGGGCATGGAAATTAAAAGAGATCGGGCAAAGAGGAAGCTCTAGTTAAACCAGAGGAAGTATGTCGAGACAATACTGCAGAGGTTTAATATGCAAGATAGTAAACCGGTGAAGGTTCCTATTCCTGTAGGTGTGAGGTTATCTGCTGAACAGTGTCCCAAGACACAAGAAGAGGAAGAGGACATGTCCCGTGTTCCATATGCAAGTGCAGTCGGTAGCTTGATGTATGCAATGGTATGTACTAGACCAGACATTGCACATGCAGTGGGAGTATTGAGCAGGTTATGTCAAAACCAGGGAAGGAGCACTGGACATCAGTGAAGCGGGTTTTCAGGTATTTGCGTGGCACTAGTGATTATGGTTTGTGCTACCAAGGAAGACCAGGATTGGACAGAGTGTTGGATATTCATGGCTTTGTTGATGCAGACTGGGCTGGAGATCTGGATCAGAGAAGATCTACAAGTGGGTATGTGTTTAACCTATTTGGAGGTGCAGTCAGTTGGATGAGTAAGAAACAATCTGTAGTGGCACTATCAACTACAGAGGCAGAATACATGGCAGCCACTCATGCAAGCAAGGAAGCAGTTTGGTTGCAGAGATTGTGTTCGAGTATGGGGTTAGTACAGGGAGCTATAAGGATAGACTGTGACAGCCAAAGTGCAATTTTCTTGGCAAAGAACCCTCTTTATCATTCAAAGACAAAGCACATTGATGTTCAGTATCACTTTGTGAGGGATATGATAGAAGACAAAAAGGTGTTGCTGGTAAAGGTGGACACTTTGAAGAATACTGCAGATGCATTGACAAAATCTGTTAGCTCTGAGAAGTTCTCTTGGTGTAGAGAAACAATGGATGTTTCAGGGCTGGAAAAATGACTAAGCTCTCCTGTGGCCCCCTGTGGAAAGAAAACAACAAGTGGGAGATTGTTGGGTTGTGTTATATTCTTTCCACATAGTTGACAGGGGGTTTGAGGTGTACCCGTAACCCCACTTTATGGGGTCCGGGGCAGTGCCCTGGAAAATTTTTTTTTGGACCCTATATTAGGTTGGGCGAACCTACCTATGGTTTTTTGGTCCATGGTTTTCGATGCGATGGTTTTTGGACCATGGTATTGGATGCTTCGGCATGTATAAATATGTATTGTAGCATTGAAAGGAATATAATGAAAAATCAAGTTGGTAGTCCTGGTTTTGGGATCTAGTGGGAAATCTTTGTGTATATGTGTTTTATGTGTTATGCTCTCGCATTTTTATTTTTCTTGTGATTTAGAATTCGTATGCAGGTAATTTCTGTATGGGGTTAAAATCTACAACAATGGGAGGAAGTAGACAAGAAAGCAAGTTTTCATGATAGAGAAGAAGACATCACATCAGAGGCTTGGAATGTCATGGAAGCCGTTAAATCTATTAAAGATGAAGAACTGCATTAATTGCTCAGAGGATGAGCAACCCATTCAGCATGGGGGTGATGATGAGCCCCAGTAATGGGTAACTATATGGGCTCATTATGCTTATTATTTTCATTTAATCTACCATTCTTAATATTTTTATGCATGCTTTTTAATATATTTATGTCAATAGAGTGAATGGGGATAGTCACTTTGCCACATAGTCTAATGAGTGTTTATTGCAGATTTTTTAGACAATTTTGGACAAGGACCAAGCATTTATGAGCAAAATGGCAGCCAAACGCGAGGAAACAGGGCTAAGGACTTATAGGAGGGGTATCTGCTTCATTAATGACCCCTTCCTCGAGTTCTCCATCAACAACTTAGAGTACAAAGGCCCACAATGATGATTCCAAGGGATAGCTGAGCAAGTCATGTAGGGCTACTATTATCTTCAGTTTCAGGCAGCCGAGTTCCTTAAGTTTAGGAGGACTGTTGGGAGTCCCCACTTGCATAAATAATAATCTTCAAGCCTTAGTAGGATAGCCATTTCATAGTATATTTTCACACTATTGTGTAGCCTTGTACTGAGCTCGTTTTCGAGCTCTCTTTGAAGACATTTTTGTGATGTAACTGCTATTATTTTTTTATCAAGGAAGATGAATCCAATTTTGAACCAACACTAATCTTTCCTAGAGGGCTAAAGCTCTTGAGTTAGGGCCCAACCCAAGTGCACAACACCTCCTTTTTGTATTTATATGCTTTTTCCTGTAGTCATAAGATAATTTCTGTTGTTTAGGTTAAATCTTGCTTTGTTAAATTAGGTTGCTTTTGATGGTTAGAATAGTTGTTATTTCTTCAAGTTGCTTAAGTAGTTTTCTGCAGTAACAAGAAAAGATCCAAAAAGGCTACCAGTAGGTCTTGATCTCCTTTCTCCCTCCTTGGGATCATGATTTGTGGTCAAGGCACTACTGCTACCACCAAAAACACAGTTTTTTTCCCTTCATGCAATTTCTAGTGTGATATTTCAAGTTGGAGAAGTTGATATTAGTTTGGATTCAAATGCTTATTTTGGATTCATAAAGTTCTCTTCAACATTTCTTTGGTTTTAGGTCAAATTTTAGGTTAAAATAGACAAAACTTTGTTTTTCGTTTTTTGCTTTGGTCAGTTTTGAGAAGTAAGTGTTCAACTCTCTTGTAGAACATCCTAGCTTATCATTCCTCCATAACATAGCCTGTAGCAGTTCGTTTCTCAAATTTTTCCCCACTCTTGCGCCATATTTCGCCAATGTGCCCTAATTCCTACATTTTTCCATAAAGTTTCTTTCTTGCCTTTTGAACAAATCCAACCATCTCCTTCATTCCTGATCTTCATTGACAGAGTCCTAGACCCCTTAACACCTTCATCCAGCCTTAATTTCCCTTTTCCCACCATTTTTCCACCTTCAAACCTCCAAAAACCACTTTCGACCTCCTCTTATAGATCCTCCTATGGAATCTCCAGTAGATCCCCTACAGCCTCTTGTAGAAGTTCATGTAAGTGATTTTTCAAATTTTGATCACAATGGAAGTCTTGAGAAGGGTACTAGGGACTTTTTAGGACCTCTCCACACCTTCCTCACCATCTACAAAAGTTAACTCCATCTTCCTTGGCCACCACACCTCTGCAGAGTCACAACCAGTCAAACCATAAGCATAATAATTCCACATAAAAATAATCAAAAGTACAAAAAGATGATTTCTTCCCATATCTCTTCAGAAGTAGATTGAATAAATGCAATTTACCTTTTCAGAAGCTAATGGCACCCATTTCAGTATTTTCCATCTCTTTTCTTGCACAACTAGGGTTTGCTAGGGTTTGCATTTCATTTCAGTTTTCCTTCTCTTTCTACAAGTATAATAGCCTCTATAGAAGTTAGTTTTCTTCCATCACAATAAAAGCTTCTTCTAAGAACTCATAGAAGTTGGCTTAAGCTCCTAGCAAACTTGCACTAGCTGATTAAGTGACAGCTTGTAGTAAGAGTTAGTACTTGTGCATACAACACCGTTGCTTCCAAGTATGTTACGAACTACCACGTTGATAAAAGTAAAGAAGGAAGCCCCAGGAGTTGCAACATTATTTCTACAATACTGGAGCTCACCAACTTGCATGAAGAAATCTATCTGGAACAACCTCCTAGGTTTATACAAACAAACTCCAGCCTTGTATGTTGGCTTAAGAAATCCATTTATGGTCTTCAGCAATCCCCTCGAGATTGGTATGCCAAAATGTATAGCTTTCCTTTAGATACTGGCTTTTCTATGTGTCATTCTAATAATACTATGTACACCAAGAAAGTGGGTAAGTCTCTTATCACTCGTGTTCTTTATGTTAATGGTATTCCCCTTACTGGTAGTAATCCAAACCTTATAAACCATGTGAAGTCCAGCCTTAAAAATAAGTTTGAAGCGACAAACTTAAGACACTTGCATTATTTTCTCGGTCTTCAAGTCTTGCAATCCAATGAAGGTATTTCCCTTTCCGAGTCCAAGTATACCTGTGATCTTCTCGACCACTTTCACATGGAATACTGTAAGCCAACCCCTTCTCGCCTTTAGTTTGGAGCCAAACTTTCAGTCACTTGTACTTCCCCTAAAGTTGATGCTACCTTATACCGTCAGGTCGAAGGAAAATTTTTGTATCTAACCCATACCCATCCTAACCTTTCCTTTATTGTTGGCCTTATTTCTTAGTTTATGCAAAACCCAGATGAAAGTCATTGGAAAGAAGTTAAAAGAATACTTCGTTATGTTCGAAGCACAGTTTATTTTTGAATTCATTACAATGCAGAAGCATCTCCTCTATTGGTTGGTTTCACTGATTCCGATTAGCTTGGTGACCTTGACGATTAGAAGTCTACTGCAGGTCATGTCTTTACTCTTGGTTCTAGACCTATTACATGCGCTTGGAATAAACAAAGTGTCGTTTCTCTTTCTTCAACAGAAATAGAATCTCGTGGTGTCGTAGAAGCTAGTAAGGAAGCCCTGCGGCTTTGTCAGATCCTATCAAAGTTTGGCTTTTAGCAACAGCATTCGACTACACTTTGTTGTGATAATAAAAGTTCCATTCAACTATGCAAAGATCCAATCCAACATCAATGCATAAAACACATGAAATACACATGTACTTCATTAGAAAGCTCATTCATTACCATGTTCCTAAAGTGAAATATTGTTCAACTGATGATCAAGTTGCAGACATGTTCACAAAGGCTCTCACAGAGGCGAAGTTTACTAAACTTCAATTTATGGTTGGAGTTCAGGCAGTTGTCACTAAGGGGGGATAGGCTCTAATGCCTCCTTCCTTCTCCTATTATGTCATATTTGTACATCCTTCAATATTATCCCAAGTTGTTCTTAAGGGCGGATGTTAGGATATCTTGACACATAGGAAATAGTTAAGTATAACTTGGTATAGTGTAGAGTTAGGTAAAGTGTGTTTCTTTACTATGTACTTTTGTAACTTGTAATCTGAGGGTCACGATATGTTCTAGACATGAAGTGATTTGATGGTTCATTTTCTCCTCGGTATTACTGACACTTAATCCATGGTTTAACACCTGATTGGTCCATGATCTCTATTTAAAGAGCATGGAGCGTCATTTGTGGTGTGATCATTCATGAGAGAAGCTTATGTAAATTTTCTTTCTTTTATTAATAAATTGCCTAAAGTGGCCACGTTAGCTCAGGCTGTGGATTGTTTCCCTCTTTCAGGGTTTTAACCACGTCAATAATATTGGTGTATTGATTTGTGATCTATTTGTGAGTGGTGTCCTTTGGTATTCTATTTGAGGAACTTACACTATAAATTCATACATCCTTTGAAGACATGAGAAAATGCTTTGCTTCTAAATATTATTAAATGGCTTAATGTTGGTTTATAACCATAAATAATTTCAAATGGAGTCTTATGATTTAAACTTTTTGTTGGACTTATATTTTTTAAATAAAAATAGTACTAATATTTTTTGCCCAAAAAGCATTAGTAAGATTTTTAATTTTCATCATGCTCCTTACACATTCCAATAAAGTTATGTTCTTCCCTTCGGCTACTCTATTCTACTATGGAGTATGTAGCATCATGTACTATTGTACAATTCCATGGGATTTGCATATTTGACCAATTATCCTAATGTATATTCTCCTGCTTAATCAAATTAGAGGATCTTGATGTATTTTCTTGTTTGCTTCTCAACCAAAATTTTAAAATCTTTGAAATATTAAAATACATCACTCTACTTTATCGTAAAATGGACCCAAGTTTATTTTGTGAAATCATCAACAAATATTAAGAAATTATATTCTCCTCCTAATGATTTAGTCTGCATAGGCCCACACACATTTGTATGCACAAGTTTAAGAATATCCCTTTTTCTTCTATCTGTATGAGTAGGGAATTTTTCCCTATCCATATTCCCTAAAGCACACCATTCACATGTTGAATATTCATCTTTAACAATTGAAGTGCCTCTACCATTCTTTGTTTTTGTAGTAGCAACAAAGTCATGACCATTAAGGTGGCCCTACCTATGATACCAAAGAGATTTTGTTGTCATGGTAGTGGATTCTAGCACATGATGGCTTTTATTGGTTACATCAAGCTTGTATAAGCTTCCCATTCCCACTCCTCTTGTTATTATGTTTTAGTTATCCTGCATATCCTTGACAACACATTTTGATTTAAAAATTTTCACTTTAAGATTAAGATCTACAATGGTTGACATACAAATTAGATTCTTCTTGATTCCAGCAACATCCATCACATCTTGTATTTGTCTTACATGTCCATTTGGTAACGTTACACGTACATCACCATAACATTTGATTTCATGAGATTGATTATCCTAGATAGATGTGAGTGCCATTATTATTTTCGTTTTTAGGTATCAAACCATTCCTTTTTCATGTCATATGGATTGAAGCACCATAGTTAGTAAACCATACATTACTATCATCAATTTCTATTGATAAGATAGATTTTTAAATGAATAATTTGAGGTTATTTAGATTATCACTAACTGAGGTTTCTTGATCAACAAAATTTCCTAAATGCCTTCAATGCCTAGACTCATGAAATTTCTTTTTATGGCAATCTTTAGCGAAGTGTCTAGGCTTACCATCATACATCCTTCCTCTTTATATAGGTATCGGTCCTTGGTGGTGTTCTGTCTTGATGTGGTTTTGGATGGGACTTTCCTCATTTTCTCTTGTCCCATGACTTTCCTCTATATGGTTTCTTCCTTTTTGTCACCAATGCCAAATCTAAACTTTAAGATCTACCATTGATATTCTTCCTTTTCTCTTCTTGTTGTTGGAGAATACTTGTTAATTTATCAAAGGTAGGATATTTTTCCCTAGCTTAAATTATAGTGATAAACATATGACAATCATCTAACATCCCATTCAATGTAATTGTCACTAGATCACTGCTAGAAATATTTTCACTAATGGCACCAATCCTATTAGAAATATCTTTGATTCTAGAAAGAAAATTACTAACAATTTCATTTACCTCTATCATAATGGATAAAATCTTCTTCTTTAAAAATAATACTCTATTAGTATTGGCAGTTTCATACAACCTTTTAAGTGTTTCTGAGGTTTCTAGAGATGTATTATAATCCCTAATATGTGAAATAATATTGTCCTATATGGACAATTGCAAGAGTGTCTTATCCTTGTCTCTTTGTGCTCCAAATCTTGAACTGTTGTTGTTTGTGCTACAGGTTTGATTTCATATCCTATTACTATTAACTAGACATGGGCTCCTTCCAATATTGTGTGAAACTTAAATTTCCAATTTGTATAATTTTCTCCGTCTAAATTTGTGCACTCAATTACATATGAATCAACAAATGGATTTTTCATTTATAAAAACAAACATAAACATATATCCAAATATCCCTCAATTCAATAATCAACAAAACTTATAAAAAAATCATTTTCATATTTATAAACTTTGACTTACCAAGAAAAGGAATTTCTTCATCTAATCGAAGTCCTTGTGACTTCCAGCCAATACTCAACCAACAAACCTATAGTGCATTGGTTCAGAACAATTGCTTCTCTTTAATTTATTTATGGTTTCTTTAGCAAACTAGACTCCTTCACAGTGACAGTAGCAAGCTTCCACTCAAATTAATTAACCTGGAGATGACAACTAATGACTTTCTCAGAATAGCAATGGTTGCGCCTTTATTCTCACACACCGAAAATACTTCAACTCCTTTATTCATACCTCACACCTTCTAATCGAGTTAAATTGGCTCTGATACACACAACTCCATGATGTTCCATGCTCGATTGACTTACCAAGCTCAATGCACAATTTTTTCATCACTCTTTACACAAGCTTTGATACCAACTTATATAATAACGATAATATAAATATGATAAACACAACAAAATATTTTATTAAATCAGACCAATTCTCAATAAATGATGTACAATACATGGCAATGTCTCTTTATAAAGGATAAGAACTCCTACTCAACTACAACTAATTTATCTACTTAACTACAAGTGAAAGCAATGAATTCTACAAAATATAAAAGAATCAAAACTCGAGTTATATCAAAACTAAAACATTCACTTGAGTTTTACATAATCATGAAAATTTTATTTCTCCATCAACCCTAAATATAAGTATAACCGTGTAGACCAATAGCCATCCATAATAGCGGCCATCGAAAAGAGTGATCATGTAAAATTTTGACATATAAATACTTAATATCTTCTTAATTACATGTTCACGAGAAGGCTGCTCAATCTGTGATGTGATTGACCATGATATTCCTTGTGAAGTATATAGATGCAGAAAACTTAATGATATAATATTTACATGGCTCATTCATGAAACCAACATGTCAAACATGCATAAATAAACTAATAAATAATAAATACTCGATTTGATCATAGTATTGTATCTAGTTTTGGGTTTGATTCTTTTATATAGTAATTGGAATAATGCTTACAACAGTAATAGTATATAGGGGAGATTATTTTGTTGGTTGCTGGGATTTGTTGGTATATTTTCTCAACAAACCATTTCTTGGTTTGGAAATTATTTGTTCTCATAAATATGTGACTTGTCATTTATATTTTAAAATAATAAATACTAATATTATTGTGTGTGAAATCTATGTCTTATGTATGCTTCTCTATTTTCTTCTTGGTATCTAGCTTAATTCCCTTATGGGAAGGCCAGGAAAATGTGAGAGGCATGGAAGCTAATTTTTGGTAAATAAGTACGACAAGGTACGAGAATAACTGTGTATTGTTTATCTATCATATAAAATTATTGTGTAGTTGTTCATTATATATTATTTACTAAGAAACCTGTTGTATAGAATGGTGATCACATGGTTTGGAGTATTTGCGTGAGTCTGAGAATGAGAACAATGAGCTTTTTCTGTTACTTTTAGATGATTTACAAATCCGTGTTGAAGCCACATATCTTGTCTTTTCCATCGTTGTTGTCTCTCTTGGTCTTCAGACTGGAGCCATTACAAGGTAGTGAGGCAATCGTCGTATGCTACAGGAAGGCAGTGCTTCAAAGCAAGCCTGTAATTGCTCCTATAGCAGTGGCCTGTGTAATACCAAGTATCTGGAAACAAAGCTAGACTGTTGAACCCGTGACAAATGCACCTTCATTCAAATAGAGGCAGACATGCATGCATACGTGTTTTTCATGATTATTTTGAATTGGAGGAAGAAAGATTTACAACCACAGGGCCCAGGCTGTGGTAGTTAAGACAAAGCCAATTTTTCCATTCACAACTTAAAGATTGGATAACTCATCTAGATTCACTACGCAAGCCTTCTTTCTCCTCTTTCAACTTGCAGTAATACATAGCAGTGATGCCTGCATAGAGCGTGGCTAATGAGAACTGAGTGTGTATTTTACAGCATTTAATGCAGGGATCCAATAAGGTAATAATATTTTCTCTATTTCTTGTGGATTTGGTCCAACACTTTTGAAAATTGCATGTTCTTCATGATTCTGCTTACACAATGAGTGAAATGTGGTTGGTTTGGTACCATATATGATTTCTATAAAAAAATTACTTTTAGTGGTTCAATAGAATCTGTTTGACAAGGCTAAAACTTGGTTTTAGTTGTATGGTTTGAGTATGCATTTGAATTTGAAAAAAAATTGGAGTTTGTATTTTGAACTTATTGAGTTTAGTCAACTCAATATGTGAGTGTAAGTTTGTTAGAATTGATTATTCTAACAATTTATTTTATTAGAAATCAGAGAGATGCAAAAAGAATAAAACCAAATCTCATTGATCAAATTGCTTGGAAAACCAATACATTATATAGGCACACATAGACAGCTTCTAGAAAAGTCTAGATCCAAATAATTCAGATCACCAACTCACAACACAAACTACAAAGACACAACTCATAACAAATAGACTTAAACACTAACCACAATAATATAGCTCATAAATTCTATTTGGACATATCATTTGTACATTATTCCAACACCCTCCCTTAATGGAGAAATGGATTTTCAATATTGCCTAGTTGTTGTCTACATATTTCGAAGTTCATCTTTCCAAGAGGCTTCGTAAAGATGTCATCTACATTCTCACTTGTATCACAATATACTAAATGAATCTCATTTGATTGTATCTTTTCTCTTATGAAATTATGTTGGACTTCAATATGTTTAGTTCTTGCATGATAAATTGGATTATTTTCCAACTTCAAGGAACTCTGGTTGTCACATTTGATGCTTGTTGGTCCTCTTTGTTTTTCCCCAACATCTTCAAGAATCCTCCTTAAACAAATAGCTTCACAAGTTTCATTGGTCAAGGATCTGTATTTAGCTTCTGTGTATGACAAAGAAAGAGTAGGTTCTTTCTAAATTGATAGCATATTCAGAGGTTGATATTTTATCATCAGGATTTCCAGCCCAATCTGAATAAGATAACCTGCCAACTCAACATCACAACATTAGATTCATCAGTATACAAAATACCAAAATAAAGTGTTCCCTTCAAATATTGAAGGACTTTCTTTGTTACTTTCCAATGGCTTTCACAAGGCTTAGCTATAGATTAACTAAGGATGCTCACAAAATACACTATGTCTAGCCTGGTAGTGGTGAGGTAGTTCAAACTTCCCACTAATTGGCGATACAAAGTTCCATTCACTTCTTTAGATCCATCATCACTATAAAACTTAGCATTATGTTCCAAAGGAGTAGACACTTGTTTGCATTCAAACATATGAATTCTTTCAAGGATTGTCTTTGCATATTTTCTTTGTGTGATGATTGTCTTACCAGATTCCCTCCAAATTTCAAAACCAAAACAATAATGAAATTCACCGAGATACTTCATTTCAAAGACCTGTGACAACTAAATTTTAATTTCTTCAATAAACTTGAGTGCACTTCTTGTTATGATAAGATCATTAGCATACAGATATATCAAGGAAATGTTCCCATATTCATCTCTCTTGAGGTACAAGTTAGGATCACTTTTGCGTCTCACAAAACCTTTTATAAAAGAATGAATCAATTTTCACATACCAAGATCTTGGTAGTTGTTTCAAACAATACAAACCTTTCCTTAACCTGCAAACAAGATGCTCCTAACCCTACTTTGCAAATCCTTTAAGCTGAACCAAATAAACTTCTTCTTTTAATTCACTATTCAAGAAAGTAGATTTAACATCTAAGTGATGCATTTTCCAATTTTTTTTTCATAGCTAATGCAATCATGAAACTAATTGTATTCAATTTAGCTATAGGTGAAAAAGTAACTTCATAATCAATGCCTTATTTTTGTGAATAACCTTTTGCAACCAATCTAGCTTTATACTTATCAATACTACCATCAACATTAAACTTTGGTTTGAAAAACCATTTTAATCTTATGGGAACTTTATCTTTGGGAAATTTTGTTAATTTCCATGTGTCATTCTTTGTTATGGAGCTATATTCTTCATTCATTGCATCTCTCCGTTCCTTATATTCTTTAGCTTCTTCATAAATTGAAGGTTCTACAACATTCATTGCATGAGATGGCAATGCATAATATTTATACCTTATAGGTGGCTGAATTTGATGTGATGACCCCCTTAGAGTTTTACCGCTTTCATCCTTATTTCTGCTTTGTGGAGTCCCTTGTTCTCTTCTTGGAGTGTCATGACTGTTGGATGCTTTCTCCTCTTGAACCTCTACCTGTTCATGTACCTGTTGTTGTATCTGTTCTTGTTCTTGTTCAAAACTTGCTTCAATTTTGGCATAATCCTCAATATCATGCCATACACCTATGCTATTTATTTTATCACCTTCATCTACATTTCCATGAAACACCACATCCCTACTTGCAAGAAATCTATGTAAACTAGGATCAAACAACTTGTATGCCCTTCGATCATCATAATAACCAATGAATGTGCACTTAATTGATCTTGCATCAAGTTTTCTTCTTTCATCTTTTGGAATATGTGCAAATGCCTTGCATCCAAAAACTCTTAAATGATTCACTTTTGGTTTATATCCATGGAATGCTTGAAAAGTTGTTTATAGATTTAAAATTTTGTTTGGACCCCTATTTTTCAAAAAAACAATAGTGTCAATGGCTTAGGCCGAAAAACCATTAGAGATATTTTTACCTTGAAGCATGCTTCGTGCACATTCCACTAGAGTTCTATTTTTCCTCCTAACAACTCCATTTCACTGAGGTGTATGAGGTACTATAAATTGTTGTAAAATCCCATGAATTTTGAAATATTGATTAAAATCTCTTGATTTGTATTCTCCCCCCTGATCATATCTGAGAATTTTTATGTATTTCCGAGTTTTTTTTTCCACCATGTTTTTGAATTCTGATATAAAAATGAGATCTTAAAACAATATTAAGGTATTATAGACTCATGTGTAGGAATGCCTATATTACTTAGCACAATGGATCGAACAGATTGCGAATAATATAGACAATGAGTAGTTAGAGAAACTTAATAGACAAACACACATCAACACAACAAATAATCAAGGAGTTCACCCCAAACTCTTGGGCTGCGTCTCCTAGTCCAGCTTTCAGTGGTGACCTCTCTATTATGTCTTCAAGAGCTGATTTTTACAAGTGTGAGCTCAAATCAAGTCTCAACACAACAGGGACAAACAACAGGGTTTTACTTGAATCCCTCAAGTCTTTTTGAGTACACAGACTCTCCCTCTTGCTCCTTGTCTTCTATTTTCTCTCTGCCTCAGCAACTGCCTACCCTATCTTTGCCATTGATTAGCTTTTAAGCATATCAGTGCTTGTCTATTTGGTTTCCCTTTTAGCTCTCTAGCTCTCGGCCTCTGTCCATTCAAATCCCTCTGAGTGTTAAATAATCATTGTGAAACACCTTCAGGTATGGTGGACACCTATTTTCCAATGTGAAGGACCATTGGCGCGATGAAATTCCAAAAATATCGTTTCTCTATTTACACAGAGAAATACATAGAAAACATTGAAAATCCACCTAAACACATCTTATCTAACTTGAAATAATATTGAATCCACCCTAAAACTCCATCACGTCCCCCTTTATCTCGCTATCGCAAGTTGCAAGTCTTAGGCCACAATTTTCCTTTGTATTTGGGTTTATAATGAAAAACCCCAAATACATAGGAAAACCTGACAAATGGCTTCATATCAGACTTCAAAATTTATGTATTTTTATCCATAAAACCCATCCGGTCCAACTATATTGCATATCGTATATCCTCCCTGTTCTTCGATCGTCGATTTCACCAATTGGCCTTATCGACTATCGACGCATCACTATCACATGGCCATAGGTCTCTTGACCCCTTACATAGTTACGATGTGATATATCACAATCGCATATCGCTGAACCTTTGGGCCATGGGTTAATTCCTTCCCTATGTATATATTAGCGATGTGATAGCGCGAGTAGATCTGGACCGTTGATCTGTGTGCTTAATCAACGACCCTCATTTTATCGTGTTAATTGCTATCATGATTTCAATAAGCCCCCCTCTGATAGACTCTACCTATTGCCTCTGATTATAATATGTCAATTAGATCTGGACCATTGATCCGCCAGATCCAACGGCTCCTGTGCAATGTTGCTTAAGCCTCTGATTAAATCTATTTTTGCCATTTCTCCATGTTTTCCCGTGCAATAGTGTTTTCCACCATTTGTGAAGGTTTTTCATTTGCGACAATGCTTAAGTTTATAAAGAATTAAAGGGTTTTAGGATCCATTTTGGATCACGCCTTCCCACTAAAAAGCTTTTGGACAACCAAAAGTTTGTTTTTAAGCATCAATCAAGTGATATGGCTTCCTCACTTGTCGAATTTCTATCCATCGTTTAGTGCTTGGTTTTGAACCTTTGAATCTGATTCTCAGGTACTCAACATCCCCTCGTCACATAGTTCTCACCTTCATGTCCAGAACTGTATCTTCCTACAACTCATTGAGATATTCAGGCAACAGATCATCAATAGAAGGAAACTAACTTTGCTCTTCAAGATATTCAACCAATGAAGGTTCATACAGTCTCAAGTTTTCTGCATTAATGACTGAATAGATATGCATATAAGCTGGAAAATCAAGGTGAAAAGTGTTTTCACCAATTTTCTCAAGTATCTTGAAAGGCCCATACCTTATAGGTTTTAGCTTCTTACCTTCACCTATAATTCTGTCTTTGCTAATGTATAGCCAAACTTGATCGCCAACTTAGAAACTATGCTCAATTTGATGCTTGTCATGCCTTGCCTTGTACTTGGCCTGGCTTCTTTCCACTTGTTACTGCACTACCTAGTGAATTTCTTGGATCTATTCAATGAACTTGGTTGCTTTGTCCACATCAATGTGTCCATCAACTGCTATGTCTTTACCAAAGATAAAATCCAAGGGAGACTTTCATATAAAACCTATACAAGTGTCAAAACGATATCTCTGAGTAGAAGAGTGCTTGGCCCCATTGTAAGCATGTTACACATAACAAAAATGCTCATCCCAAATTTTGGGATGCTTGCTGCAATAGCCTCTAAGAAACTGGATCACTGTCTTGTTGACCATCTCTGTTTGAACATCTATTTGTGGATGAAATTCTGTGCTCTTCAATCTAGTGTCCATCAACTCCCATAGACTTGACCAAAACTTCCCAAAAAATCTGGAATCTCGATCAGATACAATAGAAGTGGGTAACCCAAAATGAACCCATACATGCTGAAAGAAAAAATTCACTATTTTTTCAGTCGTAACCTACTTGTTATCAAAATACACATTTTGTTGAACCTATCCACAACAATATACAAATAATCATGACCTTTTCTAGATTTTGGCAATCCCCCAATAAGGTCCATGGAAACACTTTCCCAAGAACAAGAAGGAACTGGAAGTGGAGTGTACAAACCTAATTTTCTATTACTAGGCTTGCTTGTAGCACACATAGTACACCCTTTAATATATCTAGAAACTGTTTCATGCATTCTTGGCCAATAACAGAACCTTTGCAACTGTGCAGTTGTTTTACTTACACCAAAATGACCTGATATAAGAGAAGTATGCACTTCTCGGATTATGTTAACTCTTTTAGTTTGTGGAATGCATAACTTTCCCAAATGCTATTACAATTGGTCCTTAACATAATAATCCAATTCTTCTACTTGCTTGCCATGACTTAAAGTTGCATATCCATCTTTAAATCTACATCTTGAGCATATTGTTCAATGTAAATTTCATGCATTACTGACTTATGCTTAAGTATAGTAGATGCATTTATGATTGATCTTGATAGCATATCTGTAGCCTTATCGTGTATGCCCTTCTTATATCTAATGACAAGATGAAATTGTTGTAGAAAACACATCCACCTATAATGTATTGACTTCTGCAATTTAGTTTGTGAGTGCAAATATTGAAGTGATTGATGATCTGTATGTATGATTGTTTCTTTGCCCATTAGGTAATGTTTCCACTTTTTCACGCTCTGTACTAATGCATACAATTCTTTATCATATGTGGGGATAACTAACTACTACAAAATTAAATGTCTCAGAATGATAGCATATGGGTTTACCGTGTTGCATTAACACTGCTCCCATGGCATAGTCACTGGCATCTATTTCAATCTCAAATCGACATTAAAGATCTGTCAGTGCTAGTATTGGTGTTGTACTAATTTTTTCTTTTAAGGTGTTGAAGGATTTATACTGTTTGCCTCCCCATTGAAACACCTTTCTCAATCCTATTAAAGCATGTAATGGAGCCGCAACCAAAGAAAAATTAGCAATAAATTTTCTCCAATATTGTCCTACTCCTAGGAAACTCCTAACCTCTGTAGCAGATTTGGGTTTAGAACAGTTCACAATGACTTCAACCTTAGAGGGATCTATCTTCAATCCATGACCCCCTACAATGTAACCCAAATAATTTAAAGATATTTTGCCAAATTCACATTTTGACAGCTTCACATAGAGGTTTTCTATTTTTAAAACATCTAAAGTCTGCTTTACATGCTTCAAATGGTCTTCCCATGTTTTACTAAAAACAAGAATGTCATCGGAATATACAATTACAAAATCATCCATAAAAGGTCTGAGTACATCATTCATAACTCTCATGAAAGTGGCAGGAGCATTTGTTAAGCCTAAAGGCATAACCAACCATTCATACAGCCCTTGCTTTGTCTTCAAAGTAGTCTTCCATGCATCTTGTTCTGCAACTCTGACCTGATTATAGCCACTATGCAAGTCTAACTTGGAAAAGTAAACTACTTCTTTCAACTGATCTAATAAATCATCAATACGAGGAAGAGGATAGTGATCCTTGATCATTATTTTATTCAGTGCTCTATAATCATTGCACATCCTCCACGAACCATCTTTCTTTCTCACCACTACGATTGGAGATCCACATGGTGATGTGCTTGGCCTTATGAACCCTTTATTGAGCAGCTCCTGTACCTGCTTCTTTATCTTTGCATTCTCTAAAGTCGATAACCTTTTATACCTGTGGTTGTGACTATTTTTTCATCACTTAAGTTTGGCCCCAAGTCTTTTTGAATAACAACAACAGTCTTCTTCTTCTTACCACCGAACTTCTTAGGTTTCAGCTCCGGATGCAAAGACCAGTAGTGTGCATCGTCATGTCCATACTTCTTGCAATGAGTGCATGAAGGTTTTTCCTTCTGTAAAATGTTTGTCTTACTCTCCTTTCATTTCAACTTCTTCTTTTTCCTTTTTCTTTCTTGCAGAGTGTAGATGATCCCCCAACCTCTGGGTTCATATTCTTGCCTCTATCTTCTAGATGTATAGCCTGAACTGATACATCATCTAGGCTAGTGGGATTAAACATGAGAATGGTGTGCTTCAAATAGCTATGCAGACCACCTATATACTTAAACAAAGCTTCAGGTGAGTCTAGAGATATGCCTAGAGTTAAAGTGCTTTTTATAAATTCATGGGTATAACTTTGTACACCTTGACCCTTTAATTGGCGAAGAGTTTGCCAACTCATCATTGCCTGCTATATATAAGCTAAAGGATAGAATTGTTTTTTGATGGCAGAAACAAATTCATTCCAGGGAAAAAGAATTTTACCATGTCTTTTCAGATCAGCTTGTGTCTTGCCTTCCCACCACACTAGTATAGTTCCTCCAAGTCGAAAGCTAGCCATCTGAATATTTCTCCTTTCCGAATCAATGTTCTGCACCCTGCAATATGCATCAATCTGCCTTATCTTATTATCTAGCTTCTTCGCATTTACTTCTCCATCATAAATTAGCAAATCAAAATTTCACATCTAATTTAATCAAAGAAGTTTTCTTCTTTTTCTTATCAGGGCTAGGTGATGAGGAGGATGAAGATGATGGTGGAGGAGATGAGGGAGGAGGCTTTTCCCCTTTCCCTTTGCCCTCTGGAGGGGAAACTAGAGAAGGTTCCTCTACTCCTTTGTCTTGTTTGGGTGTTGAAGTGATTTCACCTCAACCCTTCTTAAATTCCTTCTACATCTCTTCCACCATGGCTTGCATGGCCATAAAACTGTCCATGAACTAAGATTCTGATTCCAATGGAGTTTCTTCTACCATTCTCCTCTAAGGATATACTCTTCCAATCTTTGGATTAGCCTCAACAAGTTCTCCTTCTCCTAGTTTGAGCTTTGACCCAGTTGGCTTTCAAAATCTAGCACAAGCTTGTCTAACCTTAACAAAACCTAAAGCTCTCATACCGCTTGATCTAGAAATGATATCTTAAAACAATGTTAAGGTATTATAGACTCATGTGTAGGAATGCCTTTATTACTTAGTGCACTGAATTGAAAAGATTGCAAATAATATAGACAATGAGCAGTTAGAGAAACATAATAGACAAACACACATCAACATAACAAATAATCAAGGAGTTCACCCAAAACTCTTGGGCTATGTCTCCTGGTCCAGTTTTCAGTGGTGCCCTCTCTATTATGTTTTCAGGAGCAGATTTTTACAAGTGTGAGCTCAAATCGAGTCTCAACACAATCGGGACAAACAACGGGTTTTTATTTGAATCCCTCAAGTCTTTTTGAGTACATAGACTCTCCCTCTCACTCTTTGTCTTCTGATTTCTCTCTGTCTCAGCAACTGCCTACCCTGTCTCTACCACTGACTAGCTTTTAAGCCTATTGGCACTTGTTTGTTCATTTTCCCTTTCGGCTCTCTGGCTCCTGGCCTCTATCCATTCAAATCACCTCTGAGCATTAAACAATCAATGTGAAATGCCTTCAGGTATGGTGGCCATCTATTTTCCATGGAAAGGACCATTGGAGCGTTGAAATCCTAAAAATATCGTTTCTCGGTTTACACAGAGAAATACATTAAAACCGTTGAAAAATTCACCTAAATGCCTCTTATCGAACTTCAAATAATATTGAATCTTCCCTAAAACTCCAGCGGGTCTGCCTTTATCTCGTTATCAAAAGTCGCAAGTCATAGGCTGCGGTTTTCCTTTGTATTTGGTTGTATAATGGAAAACCGCAAATACACAATAAAACCCAACAAATGGCTTCATATTGGACTTCAAAAAATATATATTTCTATCCATAAACCCCATCAGGTCTGGCTATATCGCATATCGCATATCCTCCATGTTCTCCGATCATCGATTGCATTGATAGGCCTTATGGGCTATCAGTGCATCACTATCACAAGGTCGCTAGTCTCTTGGCATCACCCCTTACACAGTTGTGATGCGATATATTGCAATCGTATATCACTGAATCTTCAGGCCGCGAGTTAAGTCCTTCCCTATGTGTATATTAGCGATGCGATAGTGAGAGTAGATCTGGACCATTCATTTGCATGCTTGACCAATGGCCCTCATTTAATCGTGTTGATTTCTATCATGATTTCCATAAGCCCACCTCTGATAGACTCCACATGTTTCCTCCTATTGCGATATGTTGATTACATCTATATCATTGATTGGCTAGATCCGACGGCACCTATGCAATGTTGATTAAGCCTCTGATTAACTCAGTTTTCGCCATTTCTCCATGTTTTTCCTGTGCAATAGTGTTTTCTGCTATTTGTGAAGGTGTTTCCTTTGCGATAATGTTTAAGTATATAAAGACTTAGAGGGTTTTAGGATCCATTTTGGATCAAATTCCTTAAAATATTCAAAAACATCACTTTTCTTTCTTATGAAATAGACCCAAGTGTATCTAGATCTATCATCAACAAAAATAAGAAAGTATAATGCTCCTCCAAGAGATCTAGTTCGCATAGGTCCACATACATCAGTACGAATTAGTTCAAGTATTTCTCTTTTCCTTTTTTCTTCATGTAAAGGAAATTCCTCTCTATGTTGCTTTCCAAGTGCACATGCTTCACATTCAACATGATTATTCTTCATAACAAGAAGACCTTCAACCATTGTTTTTATTTGAAGTAACATTAAATCATTGATATTTAAATTCCCATACCTTTGATGACATAACTTTTCTATTGACATTGTTTTAGATGTCAATGCTTTATGGCTTGTCCTAGTCACATCTAGCTTATATAAGCCTCCAACTCTGGTACCTGTGGCAATAACCTTGTAGCAATCCTAGATATCTTTAACAACAGACTGTGATTTGACAAATTCCACCTTTAGTTTGTGATCAAAAATAGTTGAAACAAAAAATAAATTCTTTTTTTATACCAGGAACATACATCACATCATGGATATGTCTTTCTTTTCGATTAGATAGCATCAAACCTATTACTCAAGATCCTTTAACTTGAAGGGATCTATTATCTCCTAGACAAACACATGTCCTATCAATATTTTCATAATATTCATCAAACCAATCCTTATTACAAGACATATGGAGTGATGCACAAAAATCAATGAACCAAGAATTCACATAATTAGTCTCAGCAAACAATGTAATATCGGAAACAAACAATTCGAGATTTTTAAATCCATCATTGATTGAGGTGTCTTTGTCTGGAAAATTCCCATTATGCCTTTTGTTTCTCTATTTAAACTCACTATATTTCCTTTTATAACAATCTCTACCATGATGTCCATGTTTGTCACAATAATAATAATCATCATTTCTTTTATCATGAATTGGAAATTTACATTGTGCCATACCTCTTTTCTTTTCTTGAAACTTTCCTCCTTTACTTTTGTCCCACGACCTGCCTTTTTATCATTGCTTATCCTTAGTTACCAATGCCAAATCTGAATTGGGCTTCTTCATCCTATGTTCCTCTTGTAGAAAAATATCTATGAGTTCATCAAAATTAGGAGGCTTCTCTCTAGCTGAAAGACTTGAAACAAAAATTTGATAATCTTGCACTAAGCCATTTAATATGATGGTGACCAAGTCAGTATTGGAAATATTTTCACTAATGTCTCCTAACTTATCACTTAGCTCTTTGACACTAGAAATGTAATTGCTTATGCTTTCATTGGCCTCCATTTTAACTGATAAATGTTTGGCCTTCAAGAACAAAATCCAGTTAGTATTAGATGTTTCATACAAGCTTTTGAGAACATCCCATGTTTCTTTGGATGTTTTACAATCCCTAATATGAGGAATGATGTTGTCCTTAACTGACATTCATAGCAACACCTTTTCTTTTGTTTCCCTTTTTCCCAATCTGGAATAGTTGTAGAAGCAGTGGGTTTGGGCTCCGCCCCACTCACTATGGGCCACAAATTATTTCCCTCTAAAATTGTTAATACCTTGAATTTCCAATTTGCATAGTTTCCTCCATCAAGCCTTATGGACTCATTCAAATAAGTTTCAGCCAAAAATTATTTACATAATGACAAAAACATTGTCCCCAATCAACAAAATGCGCCCAAACCACCAACTCTAAACCCAAAATCACTAGACATACATCCAAATTCACCATATCCAAAACCAAATGCACAGGATCTAAAAAAAGACTCAATCTTGCTTGAAATAAAAAGCAAAGCCAAAATTACTTCTTATTTCTCCTTTTTTACCAAACCCAATTTTCACTCTAAATGCAAACTTGATATGAATTATTTTCACCCAAAAAAAATTACAAAAAAAAATATTTTGATCCCTTATGTCTCCATATAAAAACTTTCACATTCACAAAAAAAAAAAAAAGCTTTGCTTATGAAAACTTTAAAGCTTTCCTTATGAAATATTAATGGAACTACGTGACTTCAACTTCAAAGGGGAAACGAATGTAAAGTATTACTTCACATTGAAAAGAGAAATATTTCATAGCATCACTTGGCCCTGAACTCTCTCAATCACTATGCAAACTGTGGTTGGGGACTTACAGAGGCTCCCTTCGACAACTCCTCAACAACTCACACTCAACTTTCAAAAAGAGTGTACATAAAATCACTACCATTGTCCACACGACCATGAAGCCAGCAACTACATGCCCTTGTCTGCAATCAATGATCACATCTAGATCACACACAAACTTACACCACAACAGATCACTACACCAGAATTATGCGGTCACCAAAGGTTTCACTGCTATTCACTGCTTAACCAGAATGCAACAAACGTCCAAGCTATCTGGAGAACAAAACTTTCAGTCTACACCACTCTCAGTTCTAGTATCATATTAGAAAATCAAAGAGATGCATAGCAGTAAAACCAAATCTCATTGATCAAACTTCTTGGACAACCTATACATTATATAGGCACACATAGAAATCTTCTAGGACATTCTAGATCCAAATAATTCAGATCACCAACTCACAACACAAACTAGAAAGATAGAACTCAGGACAGATAGACTCAAACACTTACTACGAGAACACAACTCATCAACTGATCTATCTTGAGATATAATTTCTACATTATTCAAACATGTATTTGAAGAAGAGAAACTCCAAAAAAAGATTGAACCAAGATATTTATATATGAACAATTCAGGAGGGACATGGAGACTTGTTTATGCTCAGATGACATAGTGGATAGTTTCATGAATTTGTTGTTGTGAGATTTGTGTAACTTTCCATTATGTTTGTAAAAGTGCAGAACCAATTGATGAATAGAAGAATATAATTAAATTAGTGTTTCTTCAAGTTCTTGAATTCCAAGAGAAAGCATGGCTAATTTTATTATGTGAATTTGTTATATGCTAATGGGTCTTGTTGTGCTTCACGCTTCAAGAGCACGAGTTACAAGTTAATTTTATGAGATTCATGTGTGTGAGATAGGTCAAATTTTGAACACATTCAGTACCGAGAGACAATTATCCTAGATAACTGTTAGACACAATGAGCTATGTCGTATGATAGACGAGAGCTTGTCCATAGGATGGTTCATTATTTGGCTACTTTTTTTTACAGTTACAACGAGATATGTAGTTTGGCAGAATAAAGTATGTACTCAACATTGTTGATCATGCAAGTTCATCAAAGATGGTTAGAAGAGTTTATATTTTAAATGGGGTTCAATTGACAGCTTGAACATGAGGTGGTGAAGAAAGAGCAGTGTTTTTAAGGTTCCAAAGTGGATGTGAGTGTTGATGAAGAATAATGAGACAAATATGACTATATGTAATTTATCTTGTAATACTTTTTGTGATGATGTAATGTAAGCATTAAAGGGGGACTTTGAATAATTCTTACAATACGATATATGTAAGATTAGTTTGTTGGTTGTTGAGTTTTGTTAAGAGATTTTCTCAACAAGTAATATCTAGGTTTGGAAACTATTGGATCTCATAAGCAATATTTATGTGGCTTATAATTTGGCTTTGAAGGTAATAGATATGATTAGTATTGTGTGTGAAATATCTGTCCTATATCTACTCCTCTAATTTCTTTCTATAATTTGGTTTGAATTCCCCAAACTCCAATGTCTTTGTGATAGATGTATAAGTTCATCATACTCTAATTTATTTCCTAGATGTATCTATTCAATTAGAAATATAAGTACATATTCATTATGTTATTTTGCTCAGTAAAAAGATACATTATTTTTATTAGTTGAAATGGCCAAGGTTTAATTTTACCTATATTTATTAGAATTAATTTACATATATTTTCAAAAGATATATAATAAAAAAAATAAACAAATAAAGAAATAATATCTATATAAAAATGATGATCTAAATAATTAGGAAGAAGCTTGATATCATAACCTCTTAATTTCCAAATTAGTTGGGAATCCTATCATTAGAGAATAAAATAAATAGTTGAATTCCTCCCCCGCTGCTTTTTTTACCTAATCGATTCATCCTCGACCATCTATTAACGTATAAGTACAAGAGATGTAATATTAGTTATCTTTGTTCTGCAATTTTAGTTAGAAGATTGAATGCAAAAGAACGTGGATGAGTTATATATAGTTATTTATTCTGATGATAATATATGAGTAAAACATAAAGTAAGATATCTAGCTACTGTAAATAAATTTTGTAGCTACGTAAAAAGATATTAGCAATATAACCAACGAATTGGAAGTAGTTTTTTTTTAAAGTATTTAGGATTTGAATTCGATTCAAAATATAATTCGAACACTTGTAAAAAAGTTTATTAATATTCTATGCAAATAATGCAAACAAAGTGAGATATATCCAAGCAAACTTTCCTTCAAATAGTTCATTATTTGAAACTTGCTAGAAATTAATTATTTCAAATTTGGTAGAAATTAGGATAATAGAAAAATTATGAAAAAAATTAATAAAAAATAAAATCAATCTAATTATTAATTATTCTAAACCAGAATAATTTAATAAAAATATAACTTAAAATATAAATCAATTTCAATTATATATAAATAAGATCCAACCAAATACTTAGCACCATAAATTATACAAAATTTCTAAAGAAAAATGAATCAAAGAATTATGTTTTCTTGTATCATGCATTGTTGAACCTAATATAAATGGCCGATACGCTTTAATTTTTGTTTCATCTGTCTTATGTGCGCTAGGATTAAGAGAAAATCAATGAATATTTGGCCATACCTCATGATTGATCAACCTGTATTTTTCTGAAGTGTTATTTCTATTTTTTAAGGCAGTAGTCTATAACGCGACTTTTTGAAAGCTTTTCCGGCGGATTTATTCGGTCAAAATCCGGCAGCAATTCATTGGAATCCCATGTTTGATAGCTAGTTTCTGCACAATCAATGGCTCCCAGTGGTTTTTCAGAGCGCTGAATCCAAATATGCAGTTAAAAAACCATTTTAACTGCTAAAAATCAAGATTTAACCTCATTTCTTCAGCCGGATTCCGTCACCGGAATCTCCAAAAAGTCGCATTATAGACAACTCCTTTTTTAAGCCTATAATTTTAAGCTCTGACCCCTGAATCTCCTTTGGTAGACCGTACAATAAAGTACCTTGCACAGAGTTTGTTAATTTAGATGTCCCAAACACAGGTGTTTACAAATCCAGTAAACAAGTCCACCAACTTTTGGCTTTTTTTGTTAGCTGGTTTGGAGATTACAGAGTAATAAATATGGTATATTGTTAAATCCGAACCATATATATTTTATAAACAATTTTAGAATATTTATTCACATACTTAAAATTCTGTTTCTTTGGAGGTTCTGATTTCTTTTATTCCTGGTGCACTAGTTTCACTGGTGTTTAAATTTCTGGAGGCTTTACTTAGAAGCTTATAAATCCTAAGAAGATACCAGTAATATGAAAGAAAGTTCCAAGTACATTTAAATTTTGGTGTTACATTTAAATTTTGATGTTTGAAATTGACTTGTGTTGTGACATTTTTCCATGTTATTGGTTGAAATCTGGAGAGTGCATTTGCTAAAAATGTAACTTAACGGTTCATCGAGATTGTCAAAAATGCAACCCTAACCGTAACGACAAATCGGTTCAGAAATCTCAAATTTGTAATTTACCGGAAATCCGAAACAAAACATTAATTATCCTCGGGCCAGTGCTGATACATGACACAGTGTGAGTTTCTTGGGATTCGTTTCAAGTTTGACCATGTATGGGACTCCATTAACGCATTCAAATTGCTGTATCCTGTGTCTTTTGGAAAGAAGACAAAGCCGATTTTGAATGCAGTAGTCTATAACGCGACTTTTTGAAAGTTTTTCTGGCCAATTTTTCTGATCAAAATCCGGCAGCAATTCATTGGAATCCCAAGTTTGATAGCTAGTTTCTGCACAATCAATGGCTCCCGGGGGTTTTTCAGGGTGCTGAATCCAAATATGCAGTTAAAAAACCATTTTAACTGCTAAAAATCAAGATTTAACTTCATTTCTTCCGCCGGATTCCGTCACCGAAATCTCCTAAAAGTCGCATTATAGACAACTCCATTTTGAATTATTTATGGAACCAGAGACGCTGACGATGACACCGTGCCCTGCCAGCCTCACGGTCCATATTTTGTCGGCTAAGTGGCAGACTCACGCAGTGCTCGGCCGCGTTTTTCAACGTCGCAGATTTCAATGAGTGTGGTTTTCCTATGCTTATCCCTTTCCGTCCATGCCATTGTTTGACTTTCATCGAAATGGTTCAGTGAGTGTGGTCAACTCTCAGTTGATGTAGGGAATGGGTGCAGACGCCCCCTTCTTCCCTGGGAGCTTCGGAGTCCATGGGTTGTGTGTGGGGGATAAGTACAACCCCACTTGTAATAACATATTTTTTGGTTTGAATTGAAATTTATTATAATTAATTTTAATTTAGTAGATTAATTAATTTGAAAGTATAAGAGGGTGTTTAGGAGTAAGTGTTTCCTATTTTCTAGTTGACACAAAAGTGGGTTAAGCTTTTATTATATTTGTGGGTTAAGCTTTTATTATATTTGGGCATTGCATGCATTTATGGCACTAAGTTGATACATGGTTAAATATCATTTAAATATTGTTGGTGGTGGCAGATAGAAATACAAAAGGACTCAATAGGAGAATTCTATTAGATTAGTAGAGTTGGGGAGAAAAATTGATAGTATTGACCACAAACTGATCATTCTAGCTAGGAGATCAATAAACATTTCCTTCTCCTAGGATGAGGGGAGATCAATGAACAACTCCTTTTCCTAGGATGAGGGTCATGAAAATCTAGAATGGATGCATGGAGGATTCCGCCCAATAGTTTTTATGATTCAGTAAACTTTTGCTTGTAGAGCTAGTAATCATTTTGTCATCTCATGTAAATGTATGTCAAAGTCGAGCACAACTAACATATTTTTATAAATTTTTATTTACAAAATACAGTAAGTTAGAAATCTTAACAACCAAAATAGACCTATTAATTTATATTACTAATCTCATTTTCCTTCCGACACACTAACCATAAAAATGATTTTATATATATAATCATTATTTAAAATAATGCAAAATGTCAACTTAGTAAAAAAATTATTTAAATATATAAATTACCAACATTATAAAAAAAATAAAAATTATTAATTAATATATCCTAATTCATTGTTTTATTACTATTCAATATACAATTTTAGATATAACATTCAATAATAATATATATAAATATATTATAATATAAAGAAATGTGTGACATTCCGTTTCGGAAGAATACAACTTGTTACCTAAGTATATCCCACTTAAATTTGTCGAGTGTAAGTGATTGGAAATGAGATGAGATATCAAATGTATAATTATAATGATTATGTTAATGAGATTTTTTTACATATCTATCTAAGTATGAGCGTGTAGTTAAGTGAAGCTTATGCTGAGCAGGAAAAGAATGTATATATGGTTGTAAAGAATATATCTCAAACCTGAGGTTAATAAGATAACCTCAAATAAAATGAATGGATATTGGGTATTAATCTATGGTAAATAAAATGGATAGATAACTTATTATATTATGTGTTATAATGGATAGATAACTTATTATATTATGTGTTATAATGGATGGATAACTTATTATATTATGGGTTATAATTATTATGTGTTATACTGGATGGATAACTTATTATATTATGGGTTATAATTTAATAATTATAATAAAGTAGTTTTTATTTTATAATAATATATATATATATATTTTAATTAAGGGTGGTAGTTATTGGAAGTTCATTTATGGTTGAGAAGAAAAAGAAGAAATATATTAATTTTGGAGTTTAGGTTTAATTTTCAACAATGAAGTAGAGCTTTACATCATATTAAAAGGAATTGATTTGGCCAAATCTTTAATCACATGTAAATTTGGTTATCATTGGCAACTCTAGCAGCTCTATAAGGCACTTGAATTTGCGCACCTTCCTTAAGAGTTTATAATCCCTATACATTGAATTATGTTTGGATTGGTCTCTGTATAGGAAACTAATTCATACCATGTGCTACAAGCCCTTAACACTCAAATTGACTCCCTTGCATTAGAAATACTCATCAGAACCTTGATCATGAATGTAGTCCATATCCATGTTGTCCCTAACCTCGTCCTCCATGGCATCTGGCTTAGTTAGTAACCACCGAGTGCAAGCTTAATGGGTCATGTTGTAAATCTCCATAACACACTTCATGATAATTTCATTAATTTGGTTCATCATGAAATCAGTTAGGATGATAGCTTCGCTTGTGTAGAAGGCTTGGAACTATACCTAGCATTAAATCATTTTAGGTGGGAATTAATTCCTACCATGAGTCTCATCCCTTCCCAAATGTGGCCCATTCAAATCACTTGTGCTATCCTTTTTTACTTTGTCTGTGTTTGTAATAACACAATGTTAGTTGGCTTTTAGGTGGACTTGTTTCATTGTGCCTCGTGAAATGTAGAAGAAAATTCCACCGCTGCCACTACTATAGACATGGCTTCTCAAAATATGCTAGTTTGGACCATTCTCATTTATGATGATGTTATTCCCCCAACTCTGTCAGATCAAGCGATCTTGCTCCAGCCCCATCTGCACTAATAATCTCTGCAACTGGCCTCCATTATGAATATCTTGATTGACCATATTTAACTAATCCAATGCAAGGAGGAAAAAATTGATGGTCTTTGTCAACAATTGGATGCAACTACGGTAGGGTTATTATTATAGAATTTAGACTTATCTGATCCATAATCTGTTTATGAGAATAATTTTGGAAAACACACATAAAAAATCATTTGTCGACGCGTTTCGAACCAACCAGTGTGGTTCATCGTCACGATAAGTTGAAGATCCAATCTAAGAAATAAGTTAAATAGGGACAACAGGCCATTCCAACAACTATAATTCATAACTGAGGAATCCTTGCATCGCTTTAGAAATGCTAGATCGGACTTTAACTTTGTGACCAGCATGCGTGCCTGCTCGAAACAATGAACCTTTTTTTTGCAGTGGCTTCTCCGTGCAGGGAAATTATTATAGAATTTAGACTTCAGTGATCCATAATCTGTTTGTCAGAATAATTTCGGCAAAATCACATAAAAAATCATTTGTCCACGCGTTTCAAACCAACCAGTGTGGTTCATCGTTAGAACAAGTTGAACCACACTGGTTGGTTTGAAACGCGTCAACAAATGATTTTTTATGCGATTTTGCGGAAATTGTTTTCACAAACAGATTATGGATCATAGAAGTCTAAATTCTATAATAATTTCTGTGCATGGAGAAGCCACTGGAAAAAAATTTCATTGTTTCGAGCGGGCACGCATGCAGGTCACAAAGTTGAAGTCTGATCTGGCATTTCTAAAGCGATGCAGGGATTCCTCGGTTATGAAATATAGCTGTTGGAATGGCCTGCTATCCCTATTTAACTTATCGCTCAGATTGGATCTTCAACTTGTCCTAACGATGAACCACACTGGTTGGTTCGAAACGCATCGACAAATGATTTTTTATGTGATTTTGCTGAAATTATTCTCACAAACAGATTATGGATCACAGAAGTCTAAATTCTAGAATAATTTCCCTGCACGGAGAAGCCATTGCAAAACAAAAAGTTCATCCTTTCGAGCGGGCACACATGCAGGTCACAAATTTGAAGTCCGAACTGGCATTTCTAAAGCGATACAGGGATTCCTCAGTTATGAAATATAGCTGTTGGAATGGCCTGCTGTCCCTATTTAACTTATCGCTCAGATTGAATCGTCAACTTGTCCTCACGATGAACCACACTAGTTGGTTCAAAACACGTCGACAAATGATTTTTTATTTGATTTTGCCGTAATTATTCTCACAAATATGGTAGGGTTGTTCAACACCCCAACTTCTTTTTAAATTTGGCTTTTCCTTTGCTTGTTCTTTTGCTCCATTTAAACGTTGCAATCCCTTCTCTATAAAATGTAGTATCACTAGAAGTCCTCAGAGACATCCAAATTATTTAATGACGCTATGAAATCAAAATTTTATTTAATCATTTAAGTCTCCTTCTAGATTTATACTTTCATGCTCCATCTATCATACAGTCAAAATTCAATCATTTCAATATGATAATGATGTTACATGTCATGTCCATTTAGAGGAAAGCTAAGACTTCTAGTATTTTTGGCCATAGGATGTAATATTGCTATTCATAAACCATATATTTTAATAATAATATTTACTATTCCATATTATATATATCATAAAATATTAAAATTAATTAAATACAAATAGTATTTAAATAATATATTATAATTTATCTTTATAAGAGCTAAAGCTTTAGATGTAAAGAATAGATTTTTTTTATAATTATATAGGATTGTATGTAACCTAGGCCACATCAACCCTAAAAATAGATAAATTTTAGGTGTCTTCTCTTAGCTACTATCGAGTCTCAAACATGAGTGTCCATACAAAACAAGGCCCTTTGAAACAAATAACATTAACGAGATCTGAGTGTAAAAAATAGAGGTTTGATTTGAAGAAATATAAAAATAAAGCAAACAAAAGAAGAAGCAAATCCAAGAATACGTCAAACAAAATTGTAATCTTATGGACAACATAAAAAACTAGAAGAAAAAGTAACTAACGATTAGTCCCTAGATCATTTAGAACTTATATTAGATATCAAATCCATCCAAAGGGAAATCAGTAAGGACATCGAGCTATACCATGAGTGTAAAAAAAGAGTCGTGAACCTTATACTTTTCACTATAAAAGAGTAGATAGATGAGGAGATGATAGGAATAGTCAAGGAAGAATTAAAAATTATATCACAAATTGAAACAATTTGTTTCATAGAATAAAAAAGGCCTTGAAAAATATTCAAACATAAAAGATAGGTTGATTCATGTTAAAGTAAGCTCTAATGACCATATATATGTCACATAGTTAGTAAAATATTTGAGCTTAAATGGTTATAAGTATTTATAATAAAGAATACAATCTAGAGGACCAACCTCATTCTAGAATATCAAGCTAAATTAAGGAAGAAAGTTTAAAAGAAGCCAAGATGAAAGAAAAATGGACAATAATTAGATATTGAAAACCTCTTACTAAGGATAAACACTAAAAAATAATAATAAATAGGAATTTGGGACACTTTAATTCCTTTCTTGAAAGAGTTGTGGTTTTCTAGGATGTAAAGGTTTTATATTAAGTTTGACTCTAAGTGAAATTGATATTATGTTTTTGGTTAAAAATTGAGAACATGAAGCATCTAAGGTCCCTCACATAGAAGGATTTATATTGTAGTCGGCATAGAATAAAAAAAACTCTTGTATATGGGTTGGACCCATTGCTTGTTACATAAAAATAAACATATGGATGGAGATTTTATATGTTAATGCTAAGAATATTTATATAGTAATATGTTATTTCAGGCATATTAATTCAGCCTATTATAAGAAAAACAATCTAGATCAAAATTGTCCATACCATTATGATTATCTCCATTTTATTATAACTATATGGAAGTATTTTGGAAAAAAAAATTGGCATACGACTAGAAAGCCACATAAAATGAGTTAAAGACTAGGTCATATTTATAAGCTATCGTTTTTAACTATGGACAACCTTGTCATGCTTAGGGTCATTGTGGAGGATTATTGCAATAATAAAATAAATCTTCTTTCCTGTTTTGCTGACTTTAGAAATTTTTTGACATAATGTTGAGGACTAACCTTTGAAATATGCTAGAAGAGCTAACATATTGTCATAAGGCTATGTGACATTGTTATTGCCAATTTTAGAGATACTAAGGGTTATTAGAAAAGAATTAACTATAATATTCAAATCAATCAAGGTTGTCCCTTTACCCTTTTTGCCATAGACAATGATAATTTAGAAAATGCATGTTGCATTAACCAAACTCTTGATAGCATACTCATCATCCTTCTTATTTATGTCAATCATATTTTTATTATTTCAAGGAGTCCTTATGACCTAAATAACCAACTAAGAATTGTCAAAAACTTATAATCCAACACAATTATGACAATGAACACATGGAGAAAAAATATTATGATAATTTAATCCAAAAATATCACCTATAAAACATGAAAACAAAATATTAGAGAAACAGTATTCATACAATTATCTCAAATTTGATATTCTTCACAGACTCAATTAGGACTAGACAACATTGAGAAAGATAAAAATGCAGGGTGGAAAGCTTATTATGGCCTTGAAAACAATCGCAAATTAGTGGACCTTTGGCTATGGGATAAGAAATTAAACTCATCTTTAAGTGTCTCATCATTCTTGGTATCTTATATAGATTTCAAGTTTGGTGATGGAGTATCTTTAGAGAATCCTAGAGAAAGGTAGAGAAAATCCAAAAGAACTTATATATTATAATCTCAATATTAAAGGCATTACACCCTATCTTATTCTCCTTATTGAATCCAACCTTTCTGGAATTGAGAACATGGCTATGATTGTGTACTTAATTTACAAGAACAAGATAAAACAACATGGATGGAAAGAGGCTCCCCATAATTTCTTCAAACTCTAGTCAGAACCACCTATGCTTCAAGTAGAGATGGTATAAAGATGCCAAGTTTTGGCTAAATAATTGAAGAATAAAAGAAAAATAAAATATTATAATATTATTACATCTACATTTGTGGAGAATATAAGATGTGACAAAAAATTAAGATATTACAAGTATGTGGTCAGCCTTAACTTAGAATTTCAAAAGTATCTCCTTGTTTTGACTAGCATAAAGAAGAAAATCAACATTCCTAAGAATAAACATTCACAAGTTTCATAGTGAAGTTGGCATTGTAGAATTCTCAAAACATCTTGGGATAGAAAAATCTTTCACCTTTGTAACATTAACAGTGTTGAAAATGAAAAATCACTTCTAAAGTGTCCTATATAACCCAAATTAAATCACAATTTCAAAATATATGTCACAATGTTGGCCTTCCTAACCTTTTGAAACCTTTTAAGCCATCAAAATTGTAGTTTTCTCTTAACACTTCAATTAATATTTTTAAAGTAAATAAATAAATATTAAGGAATTACAAATAATAACTTTCTTAAAGTCATCAATAATTAATTATTACTAAAAAAATCTATTAAAATTAATTACATAAATGGAAATTATTTAAAAAAATAGGGTTAATATTAATTAAATAAAATGTAATTATCTTTTAAAATTTATATTTAATCATCTAATATTTTAAATTTATTCTTATGTAGTTTTAATTAAATAATTCTTTAAAAATATTTTATGATTTTATCATATATCTTTTAATCATTAAAAGATATTTTATCATTAAATTAAAAAAAAAAAAAAAAAAAATTGTTTGTGATTTTCTAGGCTTGATCTAAGAGTTGAGAAACGCAACCCAAAGCATCGAATCCATCAAAGTCATGTAGGGATCGCACCTCATATGGGTCACACTAGCGCTAAGTTGACTGGATTTTTTAGCATGTCTCCTCCCCCCACCACATGCACAACCACCCCGGTAAGGTTTGATACTCGATCACCTTGCTAATGATGCTCATCCTCAACTAGTTGTGCTAGTAAAACTTGACTATAATAAAATATATTAATATTTCATTTAAATTAAAATTATAGAATTTTTCCAAACAAAAATAATGGATAATTAAATCAATAGATTTCATGATTGATTACCTTGTACATATTAATATTGATAATTTAAATTGAAATAAAATTTTTAATTTTTCTTTAAAATATTATTGTTTATTATTTTAATTTTTTTTAATATAAGGATTTTTAATATATAAATAATAAAAATTAAATTCTTATTATTAAAAATCTATACGGAATTTTATTTATATTATATTTACATAAATATTTTTTTTGTTGGTTGATTCAGTGAATCTTGAAAATCACTTTTACTCTATGGCTAAGAGGCCCTGACTCAGGGGCTATAAGTCGTCAAAGTCACCCGGGGATTGCACCTAGCCTGAGTTGCACCAACGGAAACCATGTTGGATTTTTTGGTATCGACGAGACTAGAACCGGTGACCTTTGCTTACACAGCACCTTAACCACCTTAACAGCGCCCTCCTTCACTGACCGTTCTAAATCTCTGTGATATATTTACATAAATCTTATTGTTAAGTAATTATCAATTAAACTACATCATGTGGATTTTATTTAAATTAATTCTATCTCTATTATATTTATAAATTAAAAATCATTCTTGATTATATTTATAATCCATATTAATTAATTGTAAACAATAAAATAAATAAAAGCATGATGAATGATAAAAATGGATAACTTAAATAGTGAAGACCCTGAACCATGCATGGATAGACAATTAGATACCGAGGCATTTCCTTTTATGAACACTAAAACTTTGAAAGGAAGATAATTGTTTATTTTAATAACAAGTTAGATTAGACCAGTAGGATGTGACTGAAAATAGGTGTTATTGATATATTAAGGAATTTTTTTTTACATGAGTTGACCCACCGCAAAACTCTGTTTTAGATTTATGAATTTAATAATTTTGACTTTCAAGAGGACATATAATGTTTTCTACTCCACTTTTATGAAGTGGGGTGAGGATGTCTAAGAACGCATGGCATATCTTTATATAATTGGAGAGTAATTTAAAAAAATTGTAAATGAGAGAAAATAATAGAAATTTTGATAAATTTATGATAAAATCTAGTAGAAGTTTTTGAAAATTTAGATTATAGTGTGAAATTTTGTGTATATCAATTTTTTTTTTATAGTGTTAAATTTATTTGGATAATTAAAAAATTATTCAAACCCATCAATATTGTAAATTTTTAATACAATAAAATTAATTTCTATTTCTTTTATATTTTAGAAATTAAATTAAATATATCTTAGTTTAAGATTTTTTAAAATAAAATCCTACATCCCACATTCTCCCGGTTAAGATGTGCATCCTTGAGGCGCAATAAGTAGTCCTTGATCCTTTCAAAGGAATGGGAAAGAAAAGGTCTTCTATTTTTTGTCCATCTTATCAAACATTTGTTTTTAGCTTCTTCCAAACCCCATGAAGACTTCAGCAATATAGGTGGTAATGACCACAATGATTCTTGTTCTTTCTTTCATCCATGAAAAATTTTGTTCCGTCATCCTTCAAATTTTCATTTAGTCATCCTCCATAAAGAACGTGTAGTTTAACGAGGGGAAGGAGTTGCCCAGAAAGTTAAGGAAATTCTAGTTATATTTAGAGAAAATACGGCAAGGATTATTGTAAATCCAAGTTATAGTTGTTAAACTTCAAAATTTTAACTGTCTTAGACGTTTTTGATGGTGGTAAATCCATTTCCACCATCAAAAACACAATTCAAACACTCCCTCTACAAGATTTTTTGAAAAAAAATTCCCCGGATTTTGACCATTTTTGGTCATCCGTGCAATTCCTCTGCCTTGTTAGACGACTCCTAAATAGAATAGTGATATTTTTATATTGTGAGAACCCTTTTCTCTTCAGTATAGTTTCCATGTGAGGTGCCCAAATAATATACTTATGATCTTCAAATTAACTAATAAATTCTGTAAGCCATCTACACATTTTAATAGATTTGTACAATGATAAATAGATTCCAATCAACAAATCTATCAACTTGCATAACTTGCATTTACTACAAGATATACTCAACAAAATTTAATTGTCATACAACTTGCAATTATCAACATTTAAATTTATTTATAAATTTTAAAATATAATTTAATTATATAAATATATTTTTATATTATAAAATTTTATGTATAAATAATAATAATAAAATAATTTGAAGAGAATGAGTTTAGAGTGTGATTTATTGTTTTATTTGTAAGCTTATGTTTTTAGTCTAAAATATCACTCATTGTGTTTTTTACTCAAAATGTCAATTTACAAATGAAACTATAATGAATTTGGGAGACTAAGAAGAATCACCCTATTTGGGGACAGTCTTTAGAACGACTTTTCTTTCCTCTCCTTCTCACAACCTTGGTCCACCTAACAAGAGGTAGGTCAACCAAGGTAATTTCCATATTAGTGTTAAGAGATGGAGGAGACTCCTTATCAGTCTTAGAAGATGTTGATTCACGAGCATGCTTCAAAATACCTAGAGATACTTCTATGTTTACCAACTGCATATTTGTAGGGGTTACTGGGTTCCCTGCTCAGTCCTCGGGAGTTTCATCAATAATGATTGTCTTATCATGATCTCTTGAAATCATAACATCATTAGCACTCTCATCCTCCTAGTCACCCTCATCATCAGTCTTGCCCTCCATAGAGTGTAGGAAGCAATGTTTCCAACTTTTAGATTTGGAAGTTCTATTAAGACATTTCTTGTTGGGATTCGACTAAGGGTAATAATTCTGTAAATGTCCAGTTTGAAGACAAACTCGGCACCAAAAAGGAATGTTCTTGTAATCCAAATATTGGGTCCAATGGTAATCTCCAATTTTTAAATTTATTTGATTTGGAAAACCTTTGCTAATGTCAATTTCAACAAAAATTCTATTGCAGATGTATAATTCAAGTTGTTCTAAAGAGAGATCTGTGACAAAAAAATGATCCAAGGAGTTTCCAATACCTTGAAAAACTGAAAAGTGCTAAAGATGCACAGGCAAATTGGGCAGTCGAACCCAGATTAGGGTCTTGGTAATAGTTGTTGTAGAGAGATGGAAATCGAGAAACCACAGGGTTATAAATAGACCAAATTTAACCCAAAACCAAAGCCCACCAGTTAGGGTCTTCTAGTAATCTTTTAGTTTAGTGAAAATCACTCTAAAAAATCATTTTGAGCAAAAGATGACCTTGCACTTCTTGGTCCATGAAGAAAGAATCCATTTATAAATATCCTTTGAACATAACCATAAGCCACATAAGTAGCATATGTGGCCTAAATCAACGTAGAGCTAAATGAAGTCCTCCATTTTTCGTTGCGAAATTTCCATGGAGGGTACATCCTTCACTTTTTCCACCTAGAATTCCCTAGGATCTACCTAAGGTTGATGAGATCTGGGACCTATCCTGAGGTTATCCTTGAAGGATATTATTTTTGGTGCTGAAGATGCCCCCCGCCCTTGGCTTAACTATTTAGGCAAGCAACAAGAGAGATAAAGGCGTCCTTCTTAATGTCATAGTCTTTGAGATCCATATCTATCTTAATTTGCCTTCCTTTAAAGAGGAGCCTTAATGAATCCAACATAATTCATGTCAAGTCTCGTATTTTGGCTATGACCATGAGTACAACATCATCCTCATTGACCATGATGTAGAGGGACTCTCTAAACAAAGACTTGAAAAATATTGGAAATCTTTGGGGATCAATATCCCCAACTCCTTTCCCATTTGGCTTGAACTTTTCTTATTTTATCTCATGTACCACTCTCTAGGTGGGCTTCTTATTCATGTTTTTCAAAAAACAATTTGTGGGTAGTTGACCTTCCAATGGTCATTCCAAACCATCGCATGGATCTCGCATAAACATCACCACATGGGCCATACCCATCAACATTCGAGCCCAAGCCTGCATAAACATTACCACTAGAATGAAAAAACCCAAAGCCCTTGGGCTCTCAACCACCATCATCATCTCATCTCTAATTGTGGAATTGGGATCCTTAGGCGATCCCTTGTCAAATTCTTCCACGAGCCTACTATAACTCTATCACTTAAACTTGTACTTCTCAACCACGAGTGCAACCTATAACTCATCACTATCATTGCCATCACATATTCTCTTTTCCTTTCTCATCTCCAGTCTAAATCTTAAAATTAAAAAATCATTTAAATAAAATAAATATTTAATTTTTTTAATCAATAAATATTCAATTAATAAATATTTTATAATAAAATGAGTAAAAACAAGATAAATCATTAAAAAAATAAAAAGATATCATTGACGATGCCATGTTCACATATACACAATTTAATTAGAGGCATTTGCTTTTACGAACGTTAACACTAAAAGGAAAATGATTGTTTATTTATTTAGTTTGCTAATGCAAGAGTCGTGCCTTCTATTCGAAATGTTCAAAGGGTAAAATTACATAAAATACAACCAACCGTAGGCTAAACCTTTTAGCCCAAGGTAAAAGCTTTACCAACTAGGTCCTAAAGATCCAAACAACAAACTCATAGTAACTCAAATCTTAAAATAAATATTTCATGAAAGGTCAAAAAACTTGGACCCACCAACGTTCACAAAAAATATATCCTCACCCACCAACTTGCATACTTTTCCTTGATTGTCGATTCTCCTCGCTAGATCCAACGATGGAGGATAATATTGCATGACCAAAAAATATGGAGAATTACCATGCGATAAACGACCTGGACCCACTAACATACATGCTTATTCTTGACCATGGATTCACCTCGCTTGATCCTACAACTGAGGATCATATTGCACGAGCCATAAGCACCAAGAATTACCATGCGATGAGGGCGGCATTCTCTCCCCTCCCTTGGCCACGTTTTGCTTGGTGAGTGGAATCATTCCCAACTCCAAAATACCGCTTCTGAATTGAAGGGCATGCGAGAAACCAGAAACCACCCTAAGAGTGGTATTGCCACCAAAAAAAGTAATGAGAGGGTTTTGAGTCTGCCGAGAAAGCCTGGACTCCAGCCGCTTGCACCATCCCATCTCCTCTGGTGCATAAACCAAAGGAAGATGAAAATCCATCCGTCTAACCATCCATCCAAGAAACATCTCTACCGAGAAACTTCCACTTGAGACTTCTGGGTTTGCGCTTACCTGGGTTGAGGAGGTAGACAGAGACCTGCATCCCAAATATGACCTCACTTCTGAAATAACACTTCATAATGAATCCAAATCAACTAGACCCCATCTTTGTGGATCTGTTTTGAAACATCATTCTATCCTTATCTGCTTGATCAAGACACTACTCCCTTAATCTAAACTAAGGCATCTCTTGCCAACTCAACTTAACCCTACTTTTGGTGCAAAGCACCCCTTGATTGGCCAGAATTTCCACCAATTTATTTGTCATCCTTCACACATGAGTAAAACTCACGATACGTAAGCAGAAGAGGTGAAACTAAATCTTTTGAAAGACATGAAGCAACCTCCAGTGTTTTGAGACATTTTCCGACTCTGTGCCACAGGAGATTCTCTTGACCGAGTTAATGATTAACTCAGAATCATCTTCAATTATTATATTCTAGAGATTATCTTGCTTCAGGAATTCTAAACATTTCTCAAGTTTCATTAATTCTGCCATATTTTTAGTAGCTCTTCCCAAATGGCAATGGAAAATAAAAAGGATGCAACCATTTTCATCCCTTAACACCCCTCCAAAACCAGCAATACCCGGGTTTGCTTTTGAGGCCCCATCAATGTTGAATTTCAAAAAACCGTGAGGGGGAGGATGCCAATAATCCTGCTTATTGTCCAGTTTCATTAACTTCCTATCCATGCCCTGTGGTATAAGCCCCTGCATACCCAACTAAAGAAGTATCTGCATTTCAGCCTTTGAAGATGGATTCTTTGGGGAAGTTTGCACTAAAGTACCTACCATCTCCTTAAGTTGTCTTAAGATCTACTCAATAATCCATTGGGAGGAACATTTTTTATTTTTGAAGATTATGTTGTTCCTTTCTTTCTAGACATTCCATATTATGAAGCTTGGAGTTAAAGCCCAAGCTGAGTGAAGAAATTCATAATCAGAGAAGTTTCGTCTCCAGTTATTTAGGCTATTTATAACGCTTCCTTTGTCCCTGTCTGTCTATTGGAAAATTGTGGCAAAAGTATTACACAACCTGGAGTTGAAAATACAATTATTGAGAAGGTGCTCCATTATTTCCTCTTGGGCTTCACAGAGCTGGCATCTAGAAGGTCCCAGGACACCCCTCTTCTGAATGTTTACCCAATTCAGAATTTTCTTATGATGTACCAACCACATGAAGAGTTTGATTTTCATCCATCCTTGATGCCTCCATAGGTTCTACCAAACCCTGTCCGGTACATTGGGGTCCAGGTCAAGGATTATGCACTTTGCCTCCTTACGATTGAAGGTACCTTCATTATTGTTGCCCCATCTAAGTTGGTCATGGCCCTATGAAGCTAAAATTTTCCTTTGGTCCAACATTACGAGAAGTGCCTCAGCTTTTTCTTTCAAGGGACTGTCATCCCTATAGTCTATATTCTTCCAGTTTCTCCATTTTCCTTCATTATTGGTTTGCTCCCAAAAATCTTTTACCATAAGTAACCCTTTGGTATCAGTTTCTTTCTTGAGGTCCAGAAAGTCCTCTCTTAATAGTGTAGGTTCTTATTGCCATTTATCCTCCTAAAAAAAAGCAAGATCTCCCTCTCCGATTTCCCATAAGTTATTTTTTTGTACTAAGCCTGTATTCTCCCAGGCCTTATTCTAGATGTAGGAGTCTTTTATGATGCCAGTCAGCCTTATGTGATCATTATCTTGCCAAGTGCTGGCATAGTTTTCCTTCCAAATACTAACCCACTGAGCCTTTGGATCTTTTACCCAACGCCACCACAAGTTTTCCCCTAAAACATTGCTTATTGCTTTTGGATCATCCAAGCCAAGACCCCCATGGTTTTTAGGTTTGAAAACATTATCCCAGGCTACCAAGGCCCATTTCTTTCTCTCCTCCCCTTTACCCCGAAGAAAGTCTCTTTGAATGGTTCTAAATTGTTGCAAAACTCCTTTTGGAGTTGGAAGGGCTGAAAGCATGAAGATGGGGATTGATTGAAGTATAGATTTTGTAAGCACCAACCGACCTACCAAGTTTAAATATCTAATAGTTAATTTCCTGATTTTATCATGCATCTTATTAATCACGGGCTCTAAAATTCTCTTGTGCAAAGTTTTATCAGTTAGAGGAACTCCCAAGTATTTGGAAGGAATGTCATCCCTTTGAAAGCCCATAATTCTAGAGATATTTATCTGAATAGCAATATTAGTATTAAAGAAAAAAATCTTAGATTTGGAAAGATTTACTTCCATACCTGTAGCCATGGAAAAGTCACATAGGATTTGTTTATAAGCTAGTGCTTCTTTGACCATGGGGATTCCCTGTAGCATAGTATCATCAACAAATTGTTGATGGGTCAAAGCCTATCTAGTCTCAGAAAGTTGGAGACCCTCGATGTTACCAACTTCTTTCGCATGCTTGATAGACCGACCAAGCCCTTCCATCATGAGGATAAAGAGAAAGGGAGAGAGCGGATCTCCTTTCTTGGGGCCTCTTAAAGGAGTAAAAGTCTTGGAAGGAGAGCCATTAACTAGAATTGAAAAGCTAGAAGAAGTTACCAGGGCCATAACCCATCTTACTCAGTTATGATCAAATCTAAAGGCTAGAAGAACCTTCCTGATATAGGTCCAATTCAACTTATCGTAAGCTTTGGCTAGGCCCAATTGCATAATCATTCCAGCCTTCCTATTGCTTAACAATGAATGCACCACCTCATGTGCTTGAATGATGTTGTTGAGAATTTGTCTAGCCTCCAGTTAACCTGATTGGTCCACAGAAACTAGAGTAGGAAGAAGGGGTTTGAGTCTATTGGAAACAACTTTGGATATTATCTTGTACACCACATTGCACAACGCTATGGGTATAAACCTATTTAGAGTCTGAGCATTGTCCTGTTTGGGGATCAAGGAGATGAAGGAAGTATTGAGCACCTTCAAAATGGTTCTATTCATCTTGGAATCCTCCACTACATTCAAAATATCTTGTTTAACAATGTTCTAGCAAGCTTTAAGGAAATCCACATTGAAACCATTAGGGCTTGGCACTTTACCATTCTGCATTTCTTTGATGACCTCACTAACCTCCTCTTTAGTCAGTGACCTATTAATATTGAAATTATCCTCTCTTATTACTAGCCTAGGTATATGCCTTGTTAAGTCCCTAATAAAATGATCTCTGTCTGAAATGGTTTCCTTTTCTATACCTCGAAAGTGTTGAACTAACACAGTTTCTATATCTTCATGGGAATTAAGTAGATGACCTCCCTCATCCTTAATCGAAGAGATCCTATTATGAGATCTATTCACCATGGTGGATCTGTGGAAAAATCTAGTGTTTCGCTCCAGTTCTTCTAGTCGTTCAACTCTAGACTTGTGTCTCCAACATATTTCCTCTTGTTTACATAAGTTCCACCAATATTGATGATGTTTGGTGACTTGATCATTTCTGACTCTATCAAAGCCATCCATGATAAGGGCTTGATTGAGCTCCTAGATTTTGTCTTCAACAATTTTTTTCACTTCAAAAATATTACCAAATTCATTCTTGTTCTAATCTTTAATTCTGATCTTGATGCGCTTTAGTCTTTTGTGTAGCATAAAAATTCTTGTACCTTGAATATGCAAATCTTCTATCCACCATTTTGCAATGTTGCTGATGAAATCTGGGTGAGTGAGCCAAATATTCTCAAATCTAAAAGGTCTGTTCTTGGGGCTACCAATGCCTTGAACCTCAAGTTGTACATGCCAATGGTTCGAGCCTCTAAAGGGGAGAATTCTCACTATCATGTCCTTCTCGGTGAGCATAAGGTCCTCTAAGATTATCAATCTGTCCAACTTTGAGGCTACTTGAGACTATCCTCCTCTTTTATTGTTCCATGTAAAGAGGCTATTACTCATATCAGTGTCAACTAGCTTCATATTATCTATAAAAGTTTGAAATGCTATAGAGTCTTGGCTTAAAGTTTCGGTTCCCCATTTTTTCTCCGAAAGTGATTTGATCATATTGAAGTCCCTAACCATGATCCATGGTACTCCTACATGTCTATCTCTTAGTTCCACAAGAGAATATAGAAATATGAGTTTATCATCCAGTCTTTGGGGGCCATAAACATTCATGACCAAGTAAGTCTCCCTATCAACCACACGTTGAATAACCACTAATAAATAATTCTTAGGTGCCTCAGCATTTATTATGCCAATCTTTTGGGGGTTCCAAAGAGTGAGTATGACTCCTACTATATTATCTGCTTTTTCTTCTAGAAACTCAAATTTATTGAGCCATTTGCTGTGAATTTCTTTTATTTTTTGAATGGAACATTTAGTTTCCTGGATAAAGATCACATCCGGAGCTTCTTGTTTCATTCTATTGCCAAGTATTCTTTGTTTTCTTTTGCTACCCAGACCTTTGATATTCCAAGATGTGAACTTCATTATGAAATATTTATAAAGGAGAAGCTATTTAAGTCTTTCATCTTACCTGAATCTATCATTAGCTTTCCACATTCCATCAATAACCCATTTTTCTTTTTTCCGCCTCTTTTCTTTCCTCGATTTCTAGAAGCTAATCTTGGTGTGGCTTTCATAGTTTTCACACCTTCTTTGCCCTGCCTTTCATTATTTCTTTGGCTTTCTAGCCCTTTAGCTTGAGTTTTCCATAGGAACAATTGTTGTACTCTATTGAACTCTTCCTGAGGTAGTGAGTCTAACCCTCCCATGGTCCCCTGTTTCAAGAACCCTTCTAGATCTAGGTGTTCTCTATCAAGAATCTCCTACAGTTCATGATCCTCCATTTCCATCTCACTCTAGCTCATTTCTTGGTCCATTTCCAGTTCTCCATCACTTGGCATAGTCTCTTTCTGTTTATTAATTTTCTGTGTTTTTTCACTATCTTCTTCTTTCTCCTTCTCCCCTGGGCTTCCTTCCATTACCTGATCTACCTTTGTTATCTCTTCCTCTTCTTCGAGTACTTGGAACTAAAAAATGATTGTTTATTTAATAATAGGTTGGATTAGATAATTAGGATGTGATGAAGATAAGTCTTAGTATTATATCAAGGGAATTTAACCTACCGTGGGTCACCAAAAACTTTGGATTTAGATTTATGATTTTCATTATTTTTAGTGAGAGATTCTTTTTATTTTGACTTTGGAGAGGAGATATGCTTTTTCACCTCCAATTTTTAGCTAGGTTAGGATGTTCATGTCTACAATGAACACACATATTGCATACCGTTATTTTCTTAAATGTAAAGATATATAATTTGATATATTTCTTTAATTATGTTGTTATTGTTGTTATGATTTTTAAAAGTAAAAATATGTTTTTCAATTGGAATATAATATATATATAATATTTATGAAAAGCATTCAAAAATTTATTTATTATACATTAAAAAATCATAATATATATATATATATATATATATATGAAAAACAAAAAAAATTATTTATTTATACATAAAAAAAATTATATATATATATATATATATATATATTATATTCTCTTAATCATGAAGATGCATCCCATTTAAATATTGATAAATATTTTTTAATTAATTAATTTGAGATAAAATAATTAAAATAACATAACTAATTTTGAGATAAATTGAGGTATGAATATTATTATAAATATTACAACATATTTTTATAAAAAATTGAATCCTTATTATCTACTTAATAATTATATTTAATTAAATTAAAATTCAGAAATGTCTATTTTAAATTAGAACACATCTACTTAATTAATGATCATTTTTCATTCGTATAATAATTAATCACTTTTTCATTTAATATATATATATATATATATATTTTTAAAAAAATAGGTAAAATCGTTTTATGCTTCATGGAAATTTATTAAATTATATTAAAAATTAAACTAGTTTCATGTGATTTTTTAAAAAGTATTTTTAATGGATTAAAAAGAAACATGTTTTTCCTTTGAACTCTCAAAGCCACATCTCAATGAAGCTTTTTCTTGATAAGTAAAATTTGTGGTATTCAATGAAGATTTTTCTTGATAAGTAAAATTTGTGGTATTTAATGAAGGTTTTTCTTTACATGTAAAAATTTTTGGTTCATTATATTTGACTTATTTCTTTGTAAATTCTTAGTTCAAACCATAATTTAATTAACATTTCTTTTTTTTTGAACAATGGTCATCAAAGATGTAGAAAGTTTTAATTCCAAGATCACAATGTTGAGATTAATGAAGAAATATCTTAATGGACTGACAGTCCAAACCTAATCTTAGATTAGGAATTTGTTTCCATTTTTTAGGGTGTTGTTTCAACTTCCCTAAAATATGTGTTTCATGTATATATTTCCCATATAATGAATTGTAAGAGAGAGCATTTTCTGTAGAAGTAATCTTACAGATGGTGTTCCACACTTGTGACCCGCTAAAGATTATTAATAAATTTGATTCTTCTCATTCTTAAGATGGTATCGGAGATTCAAGGCTGAGAACGGCTTGTAACTCTCAGTGGAGGTAGAAATCTGACCAGCGCAGTTGGACGGCGATTAACATGTTTTTAAGGGCAATAGACGCGTCCATATATTCCTGTGACCGTGTGAAAAGGAGGAAGCCTCGGTGAATCATCTACTGTGTGAGGTGATCATGTCATCAATGGTTGTGGGGGAGGCCGTAGGAGGCATGGAGGAGGCCACACGAAAATCCGATCCATTGCATTTTTTATCCGTCATCCATGATTAGAAAATTGAATTGGATCGGTGTACACTTGGGAATTGATGGTATCAGAAATGAAATGAATCCATTTTTTTGGATCGTTGTAGGACTAACGTGGAGGATGTCACCTTTGAATTTTATTATTTGGAGCTATCGGTCAATTGGACTGGAAACCTACTCTTTCATTTGACATATCTTGTTGCGGTCCCAATCCCTGTGCGATTTTTTTTGGTTGAGAACGTGGGGACTACTGCCACGAGTCTTCCATGAATGTCTAAGTTGGATCGTTGCCATGAATGTCTAACCTGGATCTCTGCCATGAATGTTTCAGTTGGATTCATGAATGTCTAAGCTAGGTCGCTGCTACGAGTTCTTGAAGAAAGCTTTTCTTTGATGTTGGTTGTGAGAAGAACGCAGCCTTGGAGGCAATGTATTTGTGAACATAAATGGTCCTCTTAAGTTGCAGTTGCCACCTGCAAGGTAACCAAAGGGCACGGAGGCACCAGTGATGGTGGTCATGTGGATTTCTTAATTAAAGTTTTTAATTCTTTAATTAAAAAAATGGAGGGGCTCCTTATTTGATAAAAAGGGGCGATTGTTTTTTTTAAGAAGGAATTGAAGTGACCTTTTAAAAAAAAGGGGTTCTAGTCTAGTTTTTTTTAATTTGGCATTTGCATTATTTTTGAAGATACGGGGTTGTTTTTTAAATTTTTAGGATTGAATTTTATTTTTTATTCATTGAAGATGAATAATTAGTTAGCAGAATCATACCTTAATGAGAATAACAAGCTGGATGGATCCAATTATTTTGGTTGGAAATTTAAATTACAGACCCTCTTTGAGGGACACAATGCATGGACAATTGTGAATAATGATGAGGTGAAGCTGAACTTGACTGCAAGAGGAACAAAAACAACAATCCAAGACTCGGACAAGAGGGAGACCAAGGCAAGAATGCTCCTGAAATTGTCAGTCAAGGATTATGTTGTTCCTCATATTCGTCATTGCAAGATTGCACCACAAATGTGGAAGACGCTCAAGGATCTCTATGAGGTCAATAACACCAATCAATTTTGTTCTTGAAGAGAAATATTCTTTCTATCAAGATGGAGGAGAATGAGATAGTTGACCCATTTATTTCACAGATCAAAGAGCTCAAGAACAAGTTGGGTGACATCGGTGAAGCAGTGTCAAATACAAATTTGGTCACAATTACCATGAATGGTATGACTAACAAGTATCAAATTTTTATCACTGGCTTGAATGAAAGAGAAAAAGCCCATGTGTTTGAAGAATTGACTTGGATCCTCATGCAAGAGGAGGAAAGGCAGGTGACTCATAAACCTTAGAGTTTAGATTTGGCCTTAATGGTGAAGAAGAAGCCCTTCAGAGGAAATCCATACGTCTTTCAATAGAAATGACTCAGGGACCAAATGTTTTTATTGTGGTAGAACCGACCATATAGCCAGATATTACATGAAGAAGGATTTTGATGAAGGTCGGAAGAGACATAAACAACAGGCATGACATTTTTATGATGAGGAACAGAGTGAGAACCTCAGACTATTCATATCTGACTCTGTGCTTTTGGCTAAGGATGATGAAGCAGATACCTAGTTTTTGGACTCAGGTGCATCCATCCACATGACAGAGAATAGACAATTGTTTGAAGACTTCAAAGAGACCAGCAATGGAGCAAACATCTATCTTGGCGATGATAGAGGGTACCAAATCAAAGGACATGGTAATATTCATGTTGTTTTTCCTAATGGAAATACTAGACATATTCATAATGTGAAGTATGTATCCAGGATAAAAAATAGTCTGATCGCTGTCTCTACGATAACTGATCAAATTCTCAAAGTAGAGTTTTATAAATCATATTGTGTTATTAAAAACCTGTTGCATCGTATGAAGCCTATTGCATCAGGTATTCGTGTGGGAAGATTATAGAAGCTAAATGTCAAAACAACACCACATTAGGCATTGACATCATCTACCATGACTACAATGGGATTATGGCATCAGAGGTTCAACCATATTAACTTCAATGATCTACTGCTATTACAAAAAAGAGGTATGAACAATGTAAACTTTGAAATAGGAACTGATATTGTTACTCGTTTTGTGTAGAGAGCAAAAAAGTGACCCAATTTTGAAAAGGGGCGATACAGAACACACTCTTTTTCCTAGAGCATAGTTTTTGGAACTTTAAATTTTTTTATGTACATTACGTTTTAGAATGTTAGTGATTTGCATGCTGATTTAAAAAAGTGATGATTTTGCATCAAGCCCTTTCTTTAAAAGACCTTTTTTTTCTACTTCAAATTTTCTAATGTATGAAATGTAAATAATTATTTTCTAGATTTAATAATTTTTGAAGTGGTCTTCTTCTTCATATTTTCTTGTTTTAATTTAAATTTTTTTTTTTTTGAGTGAGGTTTTTATTGTTTTGCATATTTAAAGAAAAAGGTCGATATTTAGAAGTTTCTATGTTCTACATATTTCTACATCGTTAATTAATTTTTCAATTCACATGAAACAATTGTCTCTAAAAAACAATAATTTTTAACAATTGACATAAACATAAACATTCTCAACATAAATATAACTAAAAAATTACACATTTTGATCATTTTTTGTAATTTTTTGCTAGAAATGACATGTCAAAATCATAATTTTTCTAGGAAAATTTTAACTAAAAATGGTTAAATAATAGGTTTTTTATGAATTTCATGTCAAAAAATAATAATAATCACTATTTCTTTTCCAAAAAATAATGATTGACATAAAAAATAATGTGAAAGTGAGATAATACAAATATTGAACACATAACAACATTAATTGAATCCTTATTCTTATCATAAAATTTCAAAGTCAAAACATTACAAGTATAACTAATTAATAGTTACAAAAAGTGAACTTGATTTCCAAGCATAACTTAAATTTAATCAACAATATCATGTAATCCAAACTCTTCATCCTCTAGAGATTCATCATTTTCTTCTTCCACAATATTTTCTGCTTTATTTTGCTCATTTTCCTCTTCTAATGGATCTTTGATGTCTATGAATCTCCCAATATGTGCCTTTCCAGTTATTGCATGTAATGGTGATAAGGGTTCCTTTGCCTTTTTTTTCACACATGATTCACTAAAGTCCCCTTTCTTCAACTCAATTTCTTGCATTGCGTCTGGAAGAAATTGAAGAGCATTAATTCGTTACTAAATAAAATTGCATTGTATTTCATATTTTTCAATGGAAATGCAATTTTTTCCTTTTTGAATGCAACATGCTAGTGTTGTACCTAATTATCAAGAACAAAATAAATAACGAAGTAAATTAATACAATGACATATACATTAAGAAATAAGATATTGAAATTCAATTCCATATAATAAAACTTACCTGAGCGAGAAAATAAATCGAGAACCCAATCTCCTTCATTTGAACATATGTCTATAAGATAGTTAATCGATAATTGTGGCTTTTCGTAAATGTTAACTATCTCTCATTTTGCTTCTTTGTCTTCATATGTTATTTTTTTTACAACAGCATCATAAGCTAGTACTTGGCTATGACTCTTTCCATCTACTTGCTTAAAAATCATAGACATATAGCTATCATCTTTTTCCCAACTATTAATATGGATGAACTCACAATCATTTATAAATGGCTAATCTTCATGGTTAAAAAGATTTGACTTTTTCTTGTAACATGAAATAGTAAAAGTTCAACTAACTTATACATAAATGAATTTTTTAACATTAATCAAATATACAATTTCGATGTCTTACCCTGTAAGTTGCATCTTTGAGTTTTTTTCCCCCTGAAGCTGGACAATAACATTGTCAATTGTGTGTCTGAATGAAATATCACAAATATCCATAATGGTGATGATGTGACTTCTATAAATCTCGCAACCACTTTACTAAGAGCTTAATAAGTATAAGGGTCACTATCATAATCAATGTTTGGAATATTGAAACCATGGGGAATATCTACAATAACTAGGGCATAATCCCTTTTAGGTATGAGGTTATCAATGTCTTCACAGTCACCTTGTATTACTTGATATTGAATAGTGTCAAGTTCATTCCGAATGAAATGAGTAAGATTTGGATCAAGTTCAACATTCTTAAGACGTTGCTTCTTCAATCTTTGATCTTAATTTTTTCAATGAAGGTTCTAAAACTATTTAGTGCTCCATTTACATCCTTCCTCATATTTAATAAAATAAACAAATATATGTGTAAGTTATAAAATAAAATAGTATAACGATGAATAAAAATGAATGTATAAATCAGCATACCTTTTTAAATGCAAGATAAAACTAATTAATGTTGATGTAGAACTTGAATCTGGATAGTTACGTACAACATCATCCTAACTATCTTCATTCAACAATTAAACCATTTGTTCTTGTATTTTGATGTAAACTTTGTGACTGCATAGATAAAGTAAAAACAAAAGTCAATATAATGATATGTATAGCAAATACTACCATGAACAATATGCTATATTTAAAAGAAAATTATAATATAGAAATAAGTAAAAATAATTCAACAAACTTACTTTTGAAATTCCTCAGACATTTCCTCCAATCCTAATTCCCTAACCCTCATGTTATGCTCCTATACCAATAGGTGTCATATTTCATGATTGACTTAATGAGCTATGTAATATGTTCATACCTTTCCTTGTTGCAAAGGTTTTCCATATTGTCAAAAAATCAAAAAATTTAAAAAATGTAAAGAGAGTATACCCTAAAAGAAAAATCAAAAGGTAAAAAGAATAAGATGGTGAAAAAAGTGAAAGAAAATGAACACCACCAAAAAGAAAAACCAAAGAAAGTGTGCAAGCCTAAATGCCACTACTTTTTACTCTTGTACAATGAACAATTGTGTGGAGCTTGTTAACTTATGCCACAATTGATGAATAGTCAAACAACTTAAGCTTGGCCAGTTCATATTTGAATTTCATGTTTTAGAGATAAAGAATAAATATCTGGCCAAACAGTCTAATCTTGGCAGATAAGTAGATAGGTAGAGTGAATAAAAAGGAGCTCAACAGTTTAATCTAAGCCCTTGGATGTAATAAGTGCAGACTTGGGTAGGTTTTCCATGTAAAAGAAGGGTTTTCCAGTCTAAGTGCACCCAAATAAAGAAGAAAAAAATCTAGATTAAAGTAGGTAGGGTAGGTAGGGTAGGTAGATGGTGTTGTAGAATTACTTGTGATGAATAATGTCTCTAAATGTGTTAATTTTTACTTTTATCACAAGTGCAATGCAACATTACACTTGATGCAGTTCAAGCAAGAAAAGGTCAAATAAGTAACTTCCATTCACATTTTCCCTAAAAATTTCACTAATTCCCCCTAAAGTATTAAGGTCTTTGAAAATTAGAGGGGCTTAAAGCATTTCTCTCACTTTTAGAAGGACCGAACCCTCGGCCCAATAATTTAAAAAGCCTAAATACTTAGAATCATCCATAAATCATTCATTCACTCTCAGAAGTCTTTTCCTAAGTAAAATCCTATTTTACTTAGGAAAAATATGCAATATCACATAAAAACCCCTTTTCCACTTTAAGCCTAAGTATAAATAGATACTATAATGTTTTTACTTAGCGATTTTTATCACATTGTTTCATATTAATTTCTAACTTATATTATATAACTCCTGAAAAGGTTCACCCTTTCCTGTATTATTTAAATATATGTAAAAATCCCGAAATATTAATATCCCACCCCATTGGTTAATTATAACCATAAATATTTTTTAACTAGGATTAACTAGTTACCAGCCTAATCCCTCCACTGCATAAAAAGGGATTAATTGACCCTCATGGTTAATTAATAATCTCCCCATCCATTCACAATTACTCGAATATGACTTATTAACTTGTTAATTAAATTGGGCCTGCCCCATTTAAAGTTCCACCGTACCTCACTTCCCATCCACCATTCGATCCCATCCCTAACATCCAATAATTGATGTTGATATCGCGTCCCCTTGGTGACCGCACTTTAACGCACAATCACCAGGCAGTTTTCAAACCGTAACTCCGCCACACATCAGGCAATCCATGGAATCACTAGCCTCTAATCAAATACCGCCAAACTGCAAAAGTTGTGTGATCCCTTCCCTTACCGCCTGTCTGCTACATGACAAACCATCTACTGTTCAGTTCATGCCATATTTTGAAAGTTTTCCCATTAAAGTTCAAACCCCAAGAACCCAGGTTTTCTTGTCCTTTGCCCATTCTACTATGTAAGCTTACGTAATCCGTTTGTGCCACCTTAAGCCTTTGTTTACCGATTCGAGTATGGTTTACCTCCTGAAAAGCATTTTGGTCTCACTCCATAGACCTTTCAAGCTCAAAAGAAACATTTTCGACCTCTCCTGCAAGCCAACACTTTCTTAATAGTTTGTTTTGTTTTACAGATGATCAGAAGACCACAGCCTTGGATAAACAATCTTAATACTAGTCATAAGACCTATTTACTCCAAAATTGTTATCAAGTCTATTCAAATAGAGATGGAAGGTAAAAGGACACAGTAAAGAATAGTCAAAGTGTATAAGGGTTAAAGAGTATTAGAATGAAGAACAAGTCAAGTAAATCAACTAGCATGAAGATAAATAGCAGGGAAGATAGTTACAAAACATAACATACAAATTCATGAAAAAGTGAAGACAGATGAAAAATAGAGCGGTAAAAGTAAAAAGTAAAAAGTAAACAGTAAAAGTAAACATGAAGACATTGAGGGTTAAACAAAGATAAAAACACTTTAATCAACTACAATAAATTTTATCCAAAGTAAAAGTGAAAAACAATTAAAATAATTTTAAGGTTAAAATATGAAATTAGAGCAAAAATGGTACATTCTTCAGAAATTTCCTGTTTAAGTCATAGTTTTGCAGAAACTATTGTGGCTAATCCAAGAAATATTTGAGAAACTCGAAGAGGTCTTTGTTCTTAACAGGCCACGATACAAAAACCTATCTCAATTTTTACATAGGTATTACCAAGAGGAAGATAAGTGCATGCCTTCATAGCCTATTGTTCAGTTTGTGAAAACTCTTGTTTTTGACATCTTTTTGCAGAGAATATTGTGAACAGCTCGAGATGAATTTTGGGAAACTAAGAGAGGTTTATTTCAAAAACATTTGTAGCTACAAAATATCTTTCACATTTTAAATATCTATCATGGATTGATATATACAACCATATCATTGGACCCGAATTTTGCAGAATTTATTGGGTAGAATGCACAAAGGAAGGATGCAGTTAGTGACTGGGATGCCTCATCATCAACTAAGAGTTGTTATCAAATTCAACTTTCTCTTGTTTTTCACCATAGATCCATAGAAATAGTGCCAGATAGATTCATTAGTTTTGAATGTCCTTTATTTAAGTTTTATTAATGTAAACATTTGGAGATATTTGTGAAATGAATCTTGTTATTTTTTCAAGATATTTCAGTTTACAATTAGTATAAATAATTCTTTGTTTGAAATATTTTGGATGGATTCATATACATTGCTGTAATATTGGTTATTTTGGAATAATGTGCTGTTGGACCAAAATTTTGTATGGCTTGCTGCATAATGAATTGATGCAAAGGACTTTCCACAGATTTCTCGAATCAAACACCAGATCAATAAGTCCGCTATACCTTGTGTTTTAAATTTTTCATTGTTTTTTCATATCTGAATGATAAACAAAAAAGAGTAATTTGGATATGATTGATTTCACTCTATTTTCAATCGTTATTATTCTCTATGTTTTCTTCTGAATTAGAATAAACAATGAAACCTTAAAATCTCCTGTTTTCTATTTCATTCACTTTGATTATTAATTAAAGAATACTTAACTGCTCTTTATTAGTAATCATTCAAGTTCCCTTTTCAAAGGGTTGAAGGATTCTTAACTGCTCTTCACCCATTTTCAAACCATTCCATTTATTCCAAATCTTTGTTTGTTCCTTGTTTAACCATCTTTCTCTGTAAAACCATCCTTTGTTAAGAAACCTAATCCAGTTAAGCCATATTCTTTGACTCCATTAGCCCAATGGCCTAAACTAGTCAGTCCTACCTCTCTGCTATTGAATCTCACCACCCAAACTCAAACAAAACTCCTAAACTTTACAACTAGCCTAATATCTTTCAAAACAAAGCTAAAAATTAAAGAGAGAGCCCTCTCTGGATACAGATTGGCTAGATTCTGTATCTAAAATATTGGTTTGTGGTTACCTCGGACCCCTTTCCCCTTCATACTACTTCTGGGAAAATCTGAGTGATAACATAGTGGTGACTCCACTGGTGACCTGAATAATTTGTTTGCTACTATTGTTTACTTTATAAGCTACGGACGGAGCATGAAGTTAGCCAGGTAGCCTTTGAACTACTCTTGCTTTGCCATTGCATAAGTAGATGAATGTTGCTTCAATCTATCTCTAGTCTAGTTTATGGATTGAACATCTGGTTTCAAATACTTGATCAGTTCCTCTTGTCAAATAAGTCTTTAAGAAAGTTTAAATGTCATATTTAAAGCCTCTTAAAGAAATCATAGAAGTTGTTTTGAAAATTCATAAAAAGCAAAATAATCATAAAATACTCAAAATTTTGTTTCCTAGAGAACTAACTTTTTCTTCAGAATTGTTTTACAGGCTTAGATCTGATCTATGATGGTGGACAAGGATCAAACACACAAAGGTTAAAATCATCCACCTGGTGACTCCAAAATCAAGTTCACTACTAAGACTCCACTGGAGGAAAGAACCTGAAAGAACAATATGGAAAGATCAGGCTTTTAACTTGTATTGTTATCCAATACATTATGTTCTTTCTAAATTGATAGAGTTTTCCAATGTATATGTATTTTAGAGAAGATTTCAGATTAATTTTTCAATCATTCTCTTTTTAAAAATTGTAAATATAAAATATCCTTGCACATTTGAGCATCATTCTTCTGACTCTTTTGATGATCATTTTCCAATCAAGAAGCCTCAAACAGTCAAGACTCCATTGTTCAAATATCCAGAGCTTCAAATTTCAGAGAAATTCCACAACCAAATAATCGATATTCCAAAGCATTAATAGTGACACACGATGACCAGGTTTGTGGAAAATCTTTCATTTTATGGAATTTTAAATGAATTCAATGATGAATTATCAAAATTTCAGCTTGATGAAGATTTTTTAAGAGTTGTATTTATAATTGTCAAAATAATAAAATACTCTTATGAAACTAAAGTGTGTTTTCTTAATTTAGTTGTTGAAAAATATGAAAATGAAATTACACTTTTGCATTCTCAAATTCAATCATATAATTCCAAGATCCTAAAGAATTCTTACAAAATCTTCCTTCTCCAAACCATGAGGAAATTGTACTACCTTTTGATTTGCAGATTGAGGATGATTATGCTCTCAAGAGAAAGACTCAAGAATTAGTTGCAGGGTTTAGTATTGAGGATACAACCGATAAATTAGATAATGAAGGCCTAGAAGAAACTATCATACTTTATGCTTTTATTGGTCATATAGCAGATTATATGGAGGTACTTCTCAACTCAAATTCTTTAATATGTTTTCTCTATGAGGACCAAATAGATCAGCAGTGGCCTTTATATATCACAATTTCGATTATGTGCGTACATGATCAAATTATGCTTCTGATTTCACTGACAATCAGTGAAGCAGTTCATTTGTTTCTGCAGTTGCTTGATTAGCTTCATTGGCATTTTTGTATTATTTAATTCAACCCGATTTTCAATAATATAGAGTAGGTAGGATTTCAATTTGATTTAATTCAATTTTGAGTAGATTATGAAATAAATCCTAAAAGATTTGAATCCAATCAAAAGGCCCTAAGATCTTGATGATTTACTAATTTGGTTTGAAGGTTGCAGCACCTTTTAGTTTCAAGTCAGATCTCAAGTTGTGCAGGAAAAGGTTAAAAAGATTTTTGATCAAAAGGCAAAGACTGAAGATTCCTACCTAAGTTACAAGGTGCTCAAGTGGGATTCAAGTAGGAAGAATAAAGGTTTGGTGTTGATTGGATAGTAACTTGTTGGAATTGAAGCTCGAAGAGAAGGCCCTAAGCTTCAGAAGTGTCACTGTCATACATCCAATAAAGTAACAAGCAAAAGAAGATTCCATAGTTCAGCCAAAATCATTTGAAGGCCATCTAACCTATTGTTCTTGACTTTCCACTAGGAAAAGCCATCCCCAAGTGGAGCCAGTGTTATGCTCCTATACCATGAGGTGTCATATTTTATGATTGACTTGATGAGCTATGTAATATTTTCATACCTTTCCTTGTTGCAAAGGTTTTCCATATTGTCAAAAAATCTAAAAATTTAAAAAATGTAAAGAGGGTATACCCTAAAAGAAAAATCAAAGAGTAAAAAGAATAAGATAGTCAAAAAAGTGAAAAAAAATGAACCCCACCAAAGAAAAACCAAGGAAAGTGTGCAAGTCCAAATGCCACTACTTTTTCTCTCGTATAACAATCAATTGTGTTCAGCTCGTTAACTTATGCCACAATTGATGAATAGTCAAACAGCTTAAGCTTGGCTAGTTCATATTTGAATTTCATGTTTTAGAGATAGAGAATAAATAGCTGGCCAAACAATGTAATCTTGGCAGATAAGTAGATAAGTAGAGTGAATAAAAAGGAGCTCAATAGTTTAATCTGAGCCCTTGGATGTAATAAGTGCAGACTTGGGTAGGTTTTCCATGTAAAAGAAAAAGAAGATTGATAAGGGTTTGCCAGTCTAAGTGCACCCAAATAAAGAAGAAACAAACTAGGTTAAAGTAGGTAGGGTAGGTAGATGGTGTTGTAGAATTACTTGTAATGCATAATGTCTCTAAATGTGTTAATTTTTACTTTTATCACAAGTGCAAGGCAAACATTACACTTGATGCAGTTCATGCAAGACAAGGTCAAATAACTAAATTCCATTCACATTTTTCCCTAAAAATTTCACTAATTCCCCCTAAAGTGTTAAGGTATTTGAAAATTAGAGGGGCTTAGAGCATTTCTCTACCTTTTGGAGGGATCGGACCCTCGGCCCTATAATTTAAAAAGCCTAAGTACTTAGAATCATCAATAAATCACTCATTCACTCTCATAAGTCTTTTCCTAAGTAAAATCCTATTTTACTTAGGAAAAATGCGCAATATCACATAAAAACCCCTTTTCCACTTTAAGCCTAAGTTTAAATATATACTCTATTGTTTTTACTTGGCGCTTTTTATCACATTGTTTCATATTAATTTCTTACTTATATTATATAACTCCAAAAAAGGTTCACCCTTTCTCGTATTATTTAAATATATGTAAAAAACTTGAAATATTAATATCCCACTCCATTGGTTAATCACAACCATAAGTATGTTTTAACTAGGATTAACTAGTTAACCCGTAACTAGTTAACAACCTAATCCCCCCACTACATAAAAATGGATTAATTAACCTTTACAGTTAATTAATAACCTCCCTATCTATTCAAAATTACCCCGATATGATTTATTAACTTGTTAATTGAATCGGGCCCACCGCAGTTAAAGTTCTGTCGTACCTCACTTCCCGTCCACCGTTCAATCCCGTCCCCATCATCCAACGATCGATGTTGATATCACACCCCCATGGTGACTGAACTTTAACATGCGATCACCAGGAAGTTTTCAAACTGTACCTCCACCACGCATTAGGCAATCCATGGAATCACTAGCCTCTAGTCGAATACCGCCTAAATCCAAAAACTGTGTGATCCCTTCCCGCTTACCGCTTCACTGCTACGCGAAAAACCATCTATTGTTCAATTCGCACCATATTTTGAAAGTTTGCACGTTAAAGTTCAAACCCCAAGAACCCAAATTTTCTTGTCTTTTTCCCATTCTACTATGTAATCTTATGTAACACATATATGCCACCTGAAGTCTCCGTTAGCCGATTCGAACATGGTTTGCCTCCCGAAAAGCATTCTAGACTCACTCCTCAAACATTTCAAGCTCAAAGGAAACCTTTTCGACCTCTTCTGGAAGCCAATTCTTTCTTGATAGTTTGTTTTGTTTTACAGATGATCAAAAGACCACAGCCTTGGATAAACAGTCTTAATACTAATCATAAGTCCTATTTATTCCAAGATTTTTATCAGGTCTATTCAAATAAAGATGGAAGATAAAAGGACACAGTAAAGAATAGCTAAAGTGTATCAAGGTTAAAGAGTTTCAGATTGAAGACCAAGTCAAGTAAATCAACTAGCATGAACATAAACAGTAGGGAAGACAATTACAAAACAAAACATACAATTTCATGACAAAGTGAAGACAGATGAAAAACAGAGCGGTAAAAGTAAAAAGTAAACAGTAAACAGCAAAAGTAAACACGAAAAAATTGAGGGTTAAACAAATATTAAAACACTTTCACCAGCTACAATGAAGTTTATCTAAAGTAAAAGTGAAAAGCAGTCAAAAGAAGTTTAAGGTTAAAAGATGAAATTAGAGCAAAAATGGTACATTCTTTAGAAATTCCATGTTTAAGTCATAGTTTTGCAGAAACTATTGTGGCTAATCCAAGACGTATTTCGAGCAACTAGAAGAGGTTTTTGTTCTTAACAGCTATCTCACATTTTACACAGGTATTACCAAGAGGAAGATAAGTGCATTTCTTCACAGCTTATTGTTCAGTTTGTGCAAAATCCTGTTTTTCACATCTTTGTGCAGAGAATATTGTGAATATATGGAGATGAATTTTCAGAAACAGAGAGAGGTTTATTTCAAAAAAAATCTTATCTACCACAACCTCTTTCACTTTTTACATATCTATCACGGATTGAGATATACAACCATATCATTGGACCCCAAGTTTGCAGAATTTCTGGGGCAGAATGCAAAAAGTAAGGATGCAGTTAGTGATTGGGATGCCTCATCATCAACTAAGAGTTGCTATAAAATTTGAATTTGTCTTGTTTTTCACCATAAATCCATAGAAATAAATCCAAATAAATTCATTAGTTTTGAATTTCCTTTATTTAAGTTCTATTAATGTAAACAATTGGAGATATTTGTGAAACTAATCTTGATATTTTTTCAAAATATTTCAGTTTAAAATTAGTATAAATACTTCTTTGTTTGAGTTATTTTGGGTGGATTCATATACATTGCTATAATATTGGTTATTTTGGAATAAAGTGTTTTTGGACCAAAATTTTGTATGGCTTGCTGGATAAAGAATTGATGCAAAGGACTTTCCACAGATTTCTCAGATCAAACACCGGATCAATAAGTCCTCTATACCTTGTGTTTTAAAGTTTTCATTGTTTTTTATATCATCTATGTTTAATATTTGAATGATAAACGAAAAAAAGTAATTCGGAATATGCTTGATTGCAATATGTTTTCAATCGTTATTATTCTCTATGTTTTCTTCTGAATTAGAATAAAGAGTGAAACCTTAATTACTCCTATTTTATATTTCATTCACTTTGATTATTAATTAAATAATACTTAACTGCTCTTTATTAGTAATCATTCAAGTTCACTTTTCAAAGGGTTGAAGGATTCTTAACTGCTCTTAACCCATTTTGAAACCATTTCATTTATTCCAAATCTTTGTGTGTTCCTTGTTTGATCATCTTGCTCTGTAAAACCATCCTTTGTTAAGAAACCTAATCCAGATAAGTCATCTTCTTTGACTCCATTAGCCCAATGGCCTAAACTAGTCAGTCCTACCCCTCTGCTATTGAATGTCACCACCCAAACTCAAACAAAACTCCTAAACTTCACAACTAGCCTAATATCTTTCAAAGCAAAGATAAAACTTAGAGAGAGATCCCTCTCTAGATACAGATTGGCTAGATTCTGTATCTAAAAGAATGGTTTGTGGTTACCTCGGACCCGTTTCCCCTTCTTACAATTTCTGGGAAAATCTGAGTGATAACACCTCACACGAGATAATATTTCTTTCATAAGTTTTTCATCCTTCACTCCTTGAAATGCTCTCCAAGATGTGATAGTCATATCTTCTCGAAGCTACTTCATTTCAAGACCTAATTTACTATTGCTACATATCAATGGTTTAGACCTTTTGACATTCTCGTTTTTAATGCCAATTTTCTCCCACATGCTAAAAATATCATTAATCAATTCCCATATTTCTCCAGTTCTAAATGCCAACTGGAAAATGTTATCAATAACTCTGAATAAAGCAATATTTACTCTGTCGCCTTTTGATTTGATTTTCTCCTCAGTTTGATAGCCTATTTCCATACAACATTCATTTCAGAAATCTACAATAACATTTAGCTTATCCCTACCAAATTTTTCTTAAAATTCACTATGAGTAAATCTAACCCTTTGGCTGAAATTAATAGAAATCCTATTTTCATTATCTGAATTATGATCACATACCACTAACTTTGCTTATGTATATGATAAACTAGCATAAATGATACATTTCATTGTTTCAAAACATGGGTTATTGGGATATTCCTCCATCAATTGTCTTTGAGTTTCTACAGAATGGTTCCCCCCAAGCACATAATAATTGTATACAACACATTTTGACTTATCAAATGCTTCTTTGTTGGGAACTTGATCTCGATCAACAAAAAGCACATAATTAACCACATGAGCATATGGATTGTACCTCATTAATGTCTTCAAGTTGTGAACATGCAGGTGGTGTGGCTTTCTGCTTTGATATTTACGTCGTCCTTCACTTACCTTATAGATTTGTCTCACGTTAAGATGAAATGTATGATCACCCTCAATTAAATTTCTCTTTGTGAAGTTCTGTCGAATGACATTTCATTTTGTTTTAATAATGCCATCCTCTAAATCAGCTCCCGGTGTAATGATTTCTCTGCTTTCTCTTGAAGTTTCACTAGGATCTTGACTGTTGGTAATGACTACTTCAAAATGTTCAACTTTACTTTTCTTCCTCATAACATTCTCATCATTAACTAGAATAGATTTATTCTTGGGCATTGTTACTTTTGGTCCTTTACAACTCTTCTCCTTTCTAACATCAGTTTCAATGTCATCCTCAGTATCGACAACATCTTCTTCAGTGTTAGTTTAAACTCCCTCATCTTCAAAAGTAACCTATCTACCTTTGCTAGATTTATCCACTTGAGGCATTTTTTCGAATCCCTTGGATGTATTTTTGTCGCATCATGAATTATTGCATTCTGCTTGTTTGACATATTTTCTTCTGACACTGAGTAGAAACTACTAACAACTTTCATAATATCATTCTCTATGAAATAAATGCCTCCCAGCATAATTGAAAAACTTTCAACAAAATTCTAGCAAACAAAATATCATATGTCAATAAAAACAAAGTTATAAAAATATAGTGAGAGAGTTACAAGAACGAAAAAACAAATATAAATAACAATACTTACGATAATTTGTTTCATCTCATTTATTATTTGTTTACCCAACTTTGTAGATACCTCTCCCGTGTAATACAATGAATATGATAAATAGTATTTAATCCTTTCATGTGACTTGGGAGGTTTTGTAAGTATGTAAACAACTTCATTATCTAGTACTGAACACATTCCTACGAACTTTCCCACCACCTCATAAATTCATGTATTGTTAGGTATAAAGCATATAGATATATCTGCACATCTTGGCTTTCTCTTTCTTTCACATACCAGAACTTTACTATAAGTTTCACTTCTTTTTATTTCTTCTAGTATGAAATCATCTTCTTATCGTTTGAGGCACTTGAAAGATTTGTAGCTATCAACTCAAGTTTGATTCATTCAACAGTGTTTTTTGAGGATCTACCTTTAACGGTCTTTGGTCTAGAAAGATTTACATAAATCTTATTTGATGCCATTTTCCTAAAAAAACACATATAAATCAGTAAATTACAAAAAAATAATAGTTTAAATTAACAAACAAAATGATAAATAATAATTAATTTTGTGAAACATAACACTTTAAAAAAAAACAAAACAAAAAAGATAAAAAATACAGGACCCTGCCGCCCAACCTCGTAAATCAGTCGGCCACCAGGGCGGGCAGTTTGGCCTAGCCCCCCTACCCCACCTTCACAACCCAACACCCCCCTAACTGTAGCCTCACCGAATCCACCCTTCCTATCTCACCCCACCCCACCCAACCCTAGTGGTGTCAGTTACTCTACCCCACGCGGGTGAGGCAAGGGGCGGCAGTTAAGTGCCAACCCCCCCACCCCATCTCGATAGTGGGTCGTAGGGCCGTCGACGTGGGCCACGGGGGTGAGGGGCTAGGTGCAAGCCCCCCCTGCTGCACCGCAGCGACGGGTTGTTGGGCTGCTAGGGTGGGGTAGGGGCGTTGGGCCACTAGGGTGCAGTGGGGTGGGCGGGGGGCTGGGCGCCAGCCCACCCTCGCCCCACCCCAGTGATGGATCATTAGGTCGTTAGGGCGGGGCGGCGGGCTCGGCAAAAGCCCCCTAGCCCACCCCAACAACAGGCCATTGTGTCGTTGGGGTGGGGAGGGTGGCTGGTAGCCAACCACCAAGGTGAGTCATTGGGATGCTCGGGTGTGGCAGGGTGGAGGCACCTAGCCCCCCCCCCCACCCCAATGGCCAATGACCCGCCACCCTGGCTGGCCATTGGACCACTGGGCTGGGGTGGGGTGATGGGCAGCCAGCCGCCCCCACCCCTCACTCATGGGCCCGTTGGGCCGCCGGGAGCATTATCGGGCCCATCAAGCCCACTACGGACATAGTGGGTAAATCTGTTCCACAAAAATTTTTAACTTTTAAAAAAATTTAAATTTCATTAAACTTATTTAATTTTAAAATTTGCACAACAGAAAAATTAACTAACCTTTCAAATGTGATAATCCTCCATGGAATATGTTGTTTATAGCAGTGTAGTTGCTCCACAAATTCACTCCAAGTCTTTTAACGAACTTCAAAAAACCTTGATGTGATGTGAGGAATAGTCATAATGAAATTTATTATATAGGGGAAATTACATAATTTTTTTACCATACAGTTAATGTGGGATTAATTTGTTTCTATAAATTTTAACATGTTAATTTTCTTATGATGATATATGAAACTATGATAAAGCAAACATTACAGAAATTTTTTACATCACAATGAATGTGGGATTAATTTGTTTTAGAAGGTATAATAAAAATTAAAAAAAAACATTCAATTGTTTAGTAAATATTATATAGTTTAAGTAATAAATTAATTTAAGTAAAAGATTTAGTTTACAATTTTAATTTTAAAGATTTATTTCATTAAAAAAAAAATAGTTAAAAATTTTCAATAAATTGTAGAAGAAAATAATGGAGGGAAATACATGAAATGAATTTTTTGGAGGAAACAAATTTGCTGAAAATTTTTGGAGCGAAATTTTCATTCTTTAAGCTATATATTGTCATTAGGAGGTTTGCATTTGTATCATTCAACCACTTCTATTTGAGAAGCATGGATTCTTCTGATAGTGAAGTTTCACTTTGTGAAGCATCAACATCTTCGTCGCATAACAAATCTATTCATATTGATTAATGTGATAGAAATTATTCCACTATGAATAGAGAGTCAATTCTTCATCTTAGTCCTAATACTAAAGACTATGAGAACCGCACTGATGAAATGCAGGATGAAAAATTTCAAATAAATAAATAGTCATGGTTTCCACTTAGTCATAATCCTATGGATTATGAGAGCAATAGTGATGAAGAGAATGATGAAAAATTTCAAAATAATGGAGTGTCACAGTGTTCACTTAGTCCTAATTCTATGGACTATGAGAGCATCAGTGATGAAGAGCATGATGATGAATTTAAAAATAATAGAGTGTCACGGTGTCCACTTAGTCATAATCTTATGGACTATGAGAGTAATCGTGATGGAGAGCATGATGATGACTTTTAAAAGAACGAGGTGTCACAGTGTCCACTTAATTATGATCCTATGTAATATGAGAGTAACAATGATGAACAACGTGATGAATAATTTCAAAAGAATGGTGTGTCACGGTGTCCACTTAGTCCTAATCCTATGGACTATGAGAAAAATAGTGATGAAAAGCATGATGAAGAATTTCAACTGAATAGAGTTTCACAGTGTCCGCTTTTTCCTAATCCTATGGACTATGAAATAAGCAACGATGAATAACATGATGAAGAATTTCAAAAGAATGAAGTGTCACAATCTCCACTTAGTCCTAATCCTATGGACTATGAGAGCAACAGTGATGAAGAGCATGATGAAGAATTTCAAATGAATTAGAGTGTCACAGTGTCCACTTAGTCCTAATCCTATGGACTATGAAAAAAACAATGATGAATAACATGATGAATAATTTCAAATGAATAGAGTGTCACGGTGTCCACTTAGTCCTAATCCTGTGGTCTATGAGAGCAGTAGTGGTCAAGAACATGATGAAGATTTTCAAATAAATAAAGAGTTACAGTTTCCACTTAGTCCTAATCCTAAGGACTATGAGAGCAATAGTCATGAAGGACAGGATGAAGCACTTAGTCCTAATCCTAGGACTATGAGAGTAGCAATGACAAAGAACAAGATGTAGAATTTTGAGTAAGTAAACAATCACATTTTTTACGTAATCATAACTCTATGGACTATGAGAGTAGCACTGAAAATGCACATAAGGAAGAATATCCAATAAACATCGAGTCAAATTTTCCATTTAGTCCTACTTCTAAGGACTGTGACAGTAGCACTAAATAAGGGGAAGATGAAGAATACCCTCCAAGTCAATATTTCAAAAGCACAACTTTTCATGGTGAGGATAATATTCCTTAGAATGATGATGAAAATGCTTATACAAATGATGATCCAATGAAGGAGATGTTGCCAGGAAATATTGTACTGAGGAGTAGGAGAATACCTTTTCATATCAATCCAAGATGTTCTAGTTATACAAGGGGTAGAGTAGAACATCTGACACGAAGAAGTTCTATCAATGCTCTCGTTTCAAGTGAATGTTGTCAAAAAGATTTCTTGAAACATATGGATTTCAAATTTTCATTAGAGGAAAGGAAGAGATATTTCTCAATGAATAAAAACATGCAAAATTCATATTTAGATGGGTGCATGCAAACTACATCGGCAGGTTATGATTATCATATTGGGTCTTTATTTATCTATAGAAAGGATTTCAAAATGTTTCATTTGATGTGTAACTTTCGTCTCTCAAGAATCCAATAAAATTTGGAAAAGGATCCCACATTTTATTCAGAAGTACATCATAAATGACAGTTTGGGCCATTATCAAATACTACAATTTCATGGATAAAATATTTCTTTTCAAGGCATGGAGAGTGTATGAAAAATAGAGAGACAATACATATTCCAAATAATTTTTCAAGATGATAAATCTACAACTTGTACAAATAATATGCAAAAGGTTCTGAGGCACATGGTCGGTTTATTACATATCAATATTTTGTGAAGGTATGGAAGAAAGAATTCAACAATGTTTGTATTCCTAAGAAGAGAAGGATGGGTATTTGTAGTACATATGCTTCTCTTAAATCAAAAAGGGATAAATGTGAAGGGTTAGAAAGAGGTAAGCATTCATAACTTTAACTTTTAAAATTATATATTCATTAACTATGAAAATGTATTTCATAATGATTTGTTTATGTTGTGTAGATTCCATTGTCAAAGAACTTCAGCAACATTGCGAACAACAAAAAAGTGAAAGGAAAACGTTGTACAAGCATCGAAAGAAGTATTATGATAATCTTAATAAATATTTGGGTCTGATAATTGATGGTATGGACTAGAAGAAAACACTTTTACCACATTTTGTTTGCACGCCCAAAAATTTAGAAGAGGAAAATTTTATTTAGTATCACTTGGTCGGTTGTATGGTCTTCAATGGGAAAATGTTTCCAAGGGTGTACTTCATAGCTCCAAATATTCATAATGATGCAAATATGATAATAACAATAATTCATGATGTGCTTTCTCATTGGTCTGGTAGTCTTCCTGAAGTTTTGTATCTACAATTGGACAACACTTGCTGTGAAAACAAATATTAGGTTATTTTTGGGTATCTAAAAATGCTTGTTGAATTGAGAATTTTTCCTAAGGTAAAGGTTGGTTTCCTTCTTGTTGGGCACACTCATGACCATATTGATTAGATCTTCAATCGTTTTTCAATCACATTGAGGAGGAAGGAAGTTTGGAGCTTGCCATCATTAATTGAATGTATTAAGAAATCATACATGCGAAAGCCTACTTTTGATGTGTTGGAAGAAATTGTCGACATGAGAAGGCTTATTCTGGGATCGTATGGTGAGGAGAACACATTGAAGAACTTAATGACATTAGCTTCCAATGTCAATTTCATATCAAAAAAATTGATGGGAAAACAATAATATGGGGCAAGAAGTATTCAACTACTGTAGAATGGGCATTGTCATCAGGTTTGGAACTTTTGAAGTTCATTCCATATTATCCAATATTTCCATAAAAAATATTGTTATTACAATCAGTTGGTGAAGTTCATAATGCACGCAGATATAATAAAGATATAAATTAATATGATTGCCTAGAAGAAATAAAAAAATGTATTAGATATACATATAAGTACTCTGACATTATTGATACAGTTTGGTGGGAGTCATTTTTCAATAATCAAAGTGATATCATTCCAAGAACAACAAATGAAGATATACCTTTGAAAAATCCATTTATTTGGCCACAAAATGTGTCAAATGAACATGAGGAAAGAAATATTGTTGAACAAGAACAATCTCAAGATATTATTAATTCTTCACAAGCAGAGGAAAGAAAGATGTATATTCATTCCAAAATATCTCATGCACAATGTGAATCCATGGAAGACCTTTAAATGGGTTTAGTACATGATATTCAGGAGGGTTGCATGATTGCAGTGCTAGCAGATGGAGATCCCAATGGTTATCCATTCTGGGTTGCTAAGGTTATAAAGGTCTTTACAAAAAATAAAGATGTTACAAGTGTTGAAGTACATTAGTATGCCACAAATACACACCCATTCAATGGTGTGTATAAGCCAGAGATGGTAGTTGATAAAAAAATTGGCAAGAAGAGAAAAAGAAAGGGTACAGATATAAATCATCGCCACACAAACCTCTTAAAATTGGAGGATGTTGACATAACTGTTTATGACTTCAATTTAACTAAGAAAGAAACTCTTTGCTTCAAGACAATAGGTATTCTTAAAAGGTTGTTACCAGAAGAAACAATGTTGAGATGAGAATGTGCGCTAAAACTAGTCATAGATCTAGAAGAATTTTGAAACTTAAAATGGTGGGAATGCATGTGGACTCATATGGGGCACTAGCTGATGAAAGAGAAGAATATGGAACATATTCATCTCCATCCAGTCATTCTTCTGGTGATGTGAATTCTGATTGTGTGCAAGAAAATATGAGTGATTTTGAACAATTGTCTAACACTATGTATATAACTAATGTTTGCATCCTATCTTGAAATAAAAATTTTTATTTTCATATGGTGTTAAATCAATAGTTATGAGTCTTTTTGGATTGTAATGGATTGGAGGAAATATGGAAACGAAGCGCGCTGCCCTGGCGATGATCGATCACGGGTCTAGGGTTTTGAATAGCTCGTTTTGCGCCGACGCAGAGCCAAATATCATGTTCTTCTGTAGATTGTCTAGATCCCTGTCGGCTAGACCCCCATCACCCAGAGTTTCCCTCTGGTTATGGAATGCATCATCTGTTGGGAAGTTGTTTCGCTCTTTGATCTTCAGAGAACAGAGTCTGGAGTTTTTTCTTCTCTCCTGGTCCTGGTATCGCCAAAATGAGCCTTTCACTATCGCTCTGATCAAGACCGGCAGCTCTACCCTAGTCTATGGCAGGCTGTGGATCCGATCAGTAGATCCTGGGCCGATTTTATTAGGTGCGGCTGTGGATAAATCACGGGGGAGGGGGTGTGTAGACCCGTTTCTTTGGGATCTTGTGGTTTCCCCGATCCCATTATCTAAGATCTCGACCTCTACACCCTTGGCGCACCGTTTTGACAGTGAGGTCACAGAATGCTGGGCCGATATATGGAGAAAAGGGGCAGGAAATACAGAACAGATCGGATCCTGTAAAAAACGAGGTGGAAACTGGCCAGATCCTGACCTTCTATTCACAATTTCCACATGCAAAGGTGGGGGACCCCTCGTCGAAGATCTGACCCAGTATAAATCTGCTCGGCCAGGACTCAGAGGAAAACTCGACGACGATCTTGGTGATGTGCGGCGTATTCCAGATTCGCTGTCCCATTTCGGTACGCCGTGTTTTCGTTCGGCTGTTCCAGGGCATTCTTTAAAAGGAAAAGTCGTGGACCCAGAAAGGGGAAGGAGTAGGGATTTAGTCTCGGGGTGCTTTGATGCCTCTACTCGCGTTGAATCGCAACAAATCTTCATCAGATCCACAGAAGGCAGGCATCTATGCCTGCAGATCTGGGAAAGCATGAGGGTTCTGGATCTCAAAAAAAAAATCCAGGAGAAACTGGGAATCCCTGATGTCTTTCAAATATTAATATTTTCTGGGGTATGCATGCAGGAACATCATTCACTCCAGCACTACAGGGTAGCAAAGGACTCAACAATTATCCTCAATCTTCGTTTCCGAGGTGGGACAAAGGGATCTACATCAAATCCTACAGGAACCTATCATATGCAGCCAAAGGGAAAGATCCTGCTAAGGGGAAAGAACCTGCAGCAGCCAATATATCACCGGGGCAGTATATCATGGACCAAATGCCAGAGAGCCCATCCATCTCGCTGGATATTCCAAAGGTAAAGAGCATTTTTTCAGATCTGGAAAAAAAGCTATTATTTGTAGATTTAACGGGTTCTAGCCTAAAACTGAGGCTCTGTACCAATGGGTTCACACGGTCTGGACAAAAAACTGCCAGATCCATCTCTGTTCGAAGGGCTTCTTCATAGTAATTTTCCTTGAAGAAGAAGAAAAGGAAAAAATTCTCAATGAAGGACCCTGGTTCTGGGGCAGTGCGGGATTATTTGTCACCCCATGGTTTCCAGATTTTGACGCCAACACTATGGTGGTTTCAAGGATTCCAGTCTGGGTAAGGTTGCATAATTTACCTTTACACTTTTGGCATTTCAAGACCTTATCAGCTATAGGGAATACTCTTGGAAAAATGCTAAAAATTGATACAGATAGACACTTAAAAGGAATTTTTACTTTTGCTAGGATATGCGTTGAGGTAGATCTCAGCCAGGGACTACCTGAAAGCATCATCCTGAATTTTAACAAAAATCAGTGGAAACAACCTTTGGACTATGAGAATACAGCTTTCAGGTGCAGGGGATGTCAACAAACAGGACATTTACTCAAAGCATGTCCCAGCAAGAGCAAGCTACAACAAAGGAAGCCCAGAGGATGGCAGAATTTAGATGAAGTCTTAAAGAGGAGAACAGCACAAAATAAAACCCCTTCGGTAACAGAAGAGGAAAAAACAGAAGCAGAAGAGGATGATACCTCCATAGAGGAAGTTGAAATAGAAAAACAAAAGGAAAATACAGCAGTTAACAAGGATCCACAGCCACATTCAAATCAGGCAGAGACCCAGCAAAATAAAGCAGAGATGACAAGCGTGGAACAATGCATGGGAGGCAACAAACGACACCACCACTCAGACTCATTAGACACAGACAAAGAACTAGGTCAGCTGAACGAATCAACTCAGTTAATCATTGCATCAACCGAGCCCACTTTGGGTGAGTGGCGCAAGGTCGAAAAGAAAAAGGGGCGAAAAACTTGATGCAGTTTTACTGGAGCTTTTTTTCCTCTTTGCTCTCTCTTTTCTTTTCTCTTCTCTTTCTCTCAGTTTGCGTTAGTCTCCTAACGCTGCGTAGGGTGCGTCAGCACTCGAGCCCATGTGGCAGATCTTCTGTATGCTTTTTTGCATCTGATAAGTGTAACTTTTCATTAAATTTCTTAATAAAAGGTTACTGATTTTTTTCTCTGGAAAAAAAAGAAAAATTAAAGAAATTATATAAATTATTATTATTGATAATAATGTTATTATTATTATTATAATAATATTAATACTGTGAATAATATTCAAATTATATGAGTTGTTAATATTATAATATTGTAATTATTACTATAATAATAATTATTAAATAATGAACCTAGACAGTTAACGTCACATAGACTAGCTGGCCTACTCCATGTGAAGATCTGATGTGGACCATGATCACACGACGGAAGGACAAACCTTTCACCCTTGTCAGTGATATCACAGTTCTTGACACTTGAAAAACTGCGCACCAGATGAAATGGAGAACTGTGAGTAGGTTTCTACAGCACACCCAAATCATGGGAAGGAGAGACCAGACGTTCTCCCAGCTCAGCAATATCACCACGGCGCTTTTGCTTCAACAAAGAACATGAGGGAGTCGACAACCTAGGAATAGAAGTGTAGACTTTCTTGCCTGCCGCCATCGAATTCAGATCAGTCGAATGAAGAAGCTCGGATGAGCCAGATCACAGGTTAATAGGCTGACCAGGAGAAATCGGGGGCACGCAAGAACCATCTGAATGATCTGCTACACAAATCGATGCTGGGGCATGCCTACCTCTGCAAACTGAAGGAGAGAAACACGTGATGCATGGAGTTGGTTGCCTGGAAGATGGCATAGGTACAGTGGAGCATTCCTCAGAGATCTCCTGACATGCTAGGGTCAAGGAGGAAGATCCACTCGAAGGAATGGAAGAAACTCAAGACTGGAGGGTCAATTTTTGAGAACTATAAATGTGACTCAGGGAAACATCATTTACCGATCCACCTCCCACAGATTTCTGAGCTAAAATCTGAAACTTTTCAGCTTGCTTTTGTCCCCTGATCTCCTCCAAGTGCAACGATTTTAATGCAGGGCATGCATCTATTCTGGCCCACAGAGAGGGGAAGATCAAGTTCGAAATTTCCAAGTGCAAACCTAGAAGATCCTAAGAGAATTGGCAGAGTTCTCTTCTGACCCTATTAATTTCAGATCTCAAAAGCACTAGACTCGCTCTCCGTCGCGCGATCATGGTCCGCTTTAGATCTCCGCGTGGAGTAGGCCGGCTAGTATGTCTGGCATTGACGGTCCAGGTTCATTATTTAATAATTATTATAATAATAATAATTACAATATTATTAATAATAACAACTCATATAATTTGAATAATATTCACATATTAATATTTATAATAATAGTAATAATAACATTATTATCAATAATAATAATTTATATAATTTCTAATAATTTCATAATAATAATAATAATAATAATAATAATATTAATGATAAGTTATATAATCATAATATTATGCATGAGGGTAATAATATTATTTTGGAGGATAATTTTTCTAATAATAATAATGATAATTATAATAATAATAATAACAATTTAGGTGATATTAATAATAATATTTTATACCGCGATGACAAAGAATATTTTAGCAATAACATTAATAATGATTTTGAGATTGATACCAAAGCAATGAGGTTTTGAATGTAGACCAAGTTATTCTTCCCCCTTCTTCTCAGAATAATGGGGTTGTTAACCTTTCTAGCTTTTCTTTTTCCCCTTCTGTTTTCAGTCTTTTAGGCAAAGGTCTAAACTTTTCTCTTGCCCCTAGAAAAATCTCGGTGCATGAAATTATTCGCGACGTGGAATACGGGTTTAGAGATCTTCCGGATAATATCGAGGACACTATTAGGTAGGATTGTGTTGCCATCCTTAGAAAGGCTAAGCCCTCTCAGCAATTGAGGAATTCTCTACCCTTAAATCCTTAAATCAAAACAAAGATATGTTCGTTCTGAAGGTTGACAAAGGAGGGGCTACGGTCATCCTTAACAAGGATGATTACCGTAAGAAGATGTTAGATCATGTTCACAATAATGGTAGTTATAAAAAACTGCCCAAGAATCCTCTTAAGAAGATTTTGAGGACAGTGGCTCTTGCCATCAAGTCTAGTAGCTCTGTGAGTTCTCTATGTCACAAACTCATTGAGAGCAGTCTCATTACACCTAGGATCTATGGGTTACCTATGATTCACAAAGAAGGGGCCCCTCTGAGACCAATTGTCAACACCATGGGTGGTTCAACCTACCTTCTTGATAAGTTCCTTTCCCTTAAAATTAAGCCCCTGGTTGGCTGCACTGAGTCCTTCGTGAAAGACTCCGCATCCTTCATTAAGGAGCTTAAGGATTTTAAACTTGACCCTGATGACTTTCTCGTCAGCTTTGATGTGGTCTCCCTTTATACTTGCATCCCTGTAAAGGAGGCCTTGGAAGTGATCTATTGCCTAACAGATCCCGATACCACACATCTGGTTGAGATCCGTCTCACTTCCACGTTCTTTAGTTTCGAGGGTGAGTTCTTTAAACAGATTCGTGGTGTTGCCATGGGTTCCCCCCTTTCCCCTATTGTTGCAAATCTTTTTATGGAAGATTTCGAAGCCAAGGCTTTAGCCTTGGCTCATCTCCTTCCCAAGCTATGGAAAAGGTATGTAAATGAGACTAATGTCATCTGGCCCCATGGCCAAGAGGAGCTAGATTGCTTCTTCAATCACCTCAACTGTCAGTCCTCCGCCATTAAGTTCACCATGGAAAAAGAGGTCAATGGTTGCCTCCCTTTCCTGGATATTCTTATTTCTAAGAATAACGACAGCTCGCTCTCCCACTCAGTATTCCAAAAGAAAATGCATATTGAGCAGTATCTTCATGCCGATTCCCATAATTTCCCTGCTCAAACGATGGGTGTTCTTAACAGCTTTGCTACTCGTGCCCTTAGGATTTATGATAATAAGAGCTTTGATAGGGAGAAATCCCATCTCCTTAATGTCTTTGTGGAAAATGACTATAGTAGGCGCCTAGGTCAGAAGGCTTTCCTTAAAGCCTCTAAAAATGCGTTAATTAATAAAGAACCTAAGGAGCACCGACTAGGTGTCCATCTTCCCTATGTCCAAGCGACCACAGCCAAGATTGCTCAGATTCTTAAGAGGTATGATATTCCCTCAACCTTTAGGCCCCTCAACACTATTCTTAAATCCCTCTGATCGGTGAAAGACCCCATTGAGCCTAAGGACATGAAAGGTGTCTATTTGATCCCTTGTTCTTGTGGGACGCCCTATATTGGGGAAACAGGGTGCTCCATCAATCAGAGGATCAACGAACATGCAGCAGACCTAAGACATGGGAGAACCAAGTCTTTAGCGTTAGCAGAGCATGTGGGAAAGACCAATCATCATGTTTGTATAGAGGAGGCCAAGGTTGTTGCCAAGGTTGCTCAATTCCATCATCGAAAATTCAAGGAAGCTATTGAGATTGAAAGAAGGCCTAGCAATCTCAATAGAGATAACGGTTGGAAGATCCGTAGTTGTTGGATCCTGATCCTTTTGTCTTAATATTTATTTTTCTCTCCCCTGCCCTTTTTATCCTTTTCTAGCTTTTGATATTCCTCGTGGAGCCTTCCTTCCTCCTAGGGTTTTTCCTTCTTGCTCTGTGGTTTTTTAATGATTTTTTTTCCTGCCCCCTTTTTTTATATTATTTTTTATCTATTTTTTAATGTATTTAATGTGTATTTATTTTATTTTTATTTTTATATTATTTATTATTTATTTATTTTCTATTTTTCCTATTTTTTATTTTTATTTTTATTTTTTATTTTTTTTTTTTTTCTAACTAACTAATTTTTTAAAAAGAAAGGTCGTCCATATATGAATATTTCCAATAACTTATAAATTTTTAATTATTTATAATACATTTTTAACTAAATATTAACCAATATTTTATTATAAAATATTTTGATATATATTTTAAAGGTATGGTCACCGAATATAATTAAATTATAAAAATTGACTTTTTGACTCTAGTCCCGAAGTCAAAATTAGCCGTTGGTCAAGATAGTCATTGGAGGCTTTTCTCAGACTATTTAAAATGCAAAGCTAGATCTGTGTCTTTAACTTGTCCTGACGATGAACCACACTCGTTAGTTCGAAACGCGTCGACAAAGGTTTGTCTACATGTGATTTACGCCAAAGTTATTTTACAACTATTATGGATCATAGAAGCCTCAATTCAACAACTAGTAGTCTATCAAGCTCTATTATACCTCAACAGCTATGAGGAAAAGGGGTTTCATTCTACTTGAGCGCATTTTATTCCATAGGTGAGGAAAGTAGTTGAGAGTGGATAAGGAGAGAGAAAAAGAAGAGGATTTATGCATCGTAGCAACCCACAAGCTACATGCCTTATTTTTCTACTTGCATCATTTTTCAATTTAAAGAAAAAGAGCAGATAAACCACAATGTTGAGCTAAGTTTCTCTCCCTAAAGGATTTTAAAGGTATATCTTGTCTTCAAATGGTTTTTAGTGATTATGTTTTTTTCTATTCTCTATTTTTTATATTTTAGATATTGCACGCATTAAACTATAACTGAAAAAATCAATAAGTATAAGGAAAAGTAACCCACATAATTTAGATATTTGATTTTTAAGTATAACTGTATCAGATAAGTTGTGATGAACTATCTAGTGAAATATCCATTGTAGTTTGCAAATCACTTTATAGGCCAAATTCGCTTCCCCTTATAGCTTGAAAAAAGATGGTATAAATTGATCCATTCCTCTCTTAAGGGATCTAATTCACTTTTATGGGGCTAGGAAGGTTGACATGCAACCATCACCAACATACTTTTAGTAATAAGTAAGCAAATCTAGATCATCTAGAAAATCATTAGAACCATATCGTACTAGTGCTAGAATATGCAAAGGAAGAGAACTTCTTTAAGAAAATTGCACATCTAAGGATTTGATGGCTTCAAGCCTTCCCTCCCTCTGCATTTTTATGGTTTTAAACATTTTTACCAAGTTTGAATTGAAAATCTATAATACCCCTAGAAAAACTTACTATGTGATTTTTATTTATTTACCAATTGGGAAAAAAATTTAAAAGACATGTGATGAAAATATTACTCTTATTTTCAATAATGAAATAAGAAATTAGTTGATATATTAATCCTCTCATAAGTATGTTAAAGGCTCCATGAGAGATTAACCCTTACTTGTCAGTAAACAACTAGAGTTGGTTATTCCTAGAGGGACAATCTAAGTAAATAGAAAAAGAAATTAAAATCCTAGGCCAAGGAGCTATGGGGATAAACAAACCTCACTTAAAAAATAATACTAATGAGAGAGAAATATTGGTTGAACCTAGAAGAAAAATTAGTAGGACACTACTAGGTGTTCAAGAGGTGAGTGTGAAAAGATACTTATCAAAACATTTTCCTGACAGATCAAGGTGAGCTCTCGAGAACTAAGAGAGATTTTGTTCAAGGATGGGAGGATCATGGAAGCCTTCAACCCATTCCTGAAAAGAACTAGATTACTTATTTAGTGAATGATTTAATTTACAAACATATAAGTGTACTCTAACTGTTATATATTCTTAGGCTGAAATGCTATAAACTGATAATTGTTTATGAACCGCTATTAATTTTGTTTACAATTTCCCAGAAAAGGAAAAAAAATTAGTTGCGGTATCGCTAACCTTGTGGTTGTGGGCACATGATATCTATATGACTTAGAACTATGGACTTCTTGACCCTTCTAAAAAAACAGAAAGGACTTACTGATATCTATCAGAATTTTCTTGAGTGATATAAGTCGACGAAAAGAACTAAGTAGGATAACTACAAGACAAATATTTTCTAGATACTAATAGAACTGAACTCATATTGACTATGGAAATGTCTGAAAAATGATAATTGTATACTAGAAACGGGGTAGATTACATGAGAGCTTCAGGGTAGATTAGATTAAGGTCAAATCCTTGTAACCCTATTACAATATTTTTTCAAGAAATTTTGAAGTAGGTCGCGGTGGGCCTTCAATATGGGTGACGTGGAAAAAATGTAGAAATTAATGTAAGCACCCACAACCTAGAAAGAGAAAAGAAATTGGAATGTGGTCTAATCCAAGGACCCGGAACTTTGCATGCACAAATGTTAGCCTCCAAATGAGCATATTTGTATGAAAGGGATGGGAGAGAAATTAAAACATGTGCAAAGCCTTCCTGGAAGATAGAATGATAAAATGAAGCATGCCAAAGCTTAATGGTTAGAATAGTTGAAAATGAGTAAGTGAAGTTGCCTCTCCTCCTTCCACGGGGACGAAATATATTTTATAGTTAAAAAACCTTTGACGATGACGAGATTTGGGAAGTGAATATAGTCAAAAGAATTTAACTTTATATTTTAACTAAGTTAAGGTTTACAAATAAAATAAAATTCGGTTGAACCTATATGCGGCTGGCATATCTGGAGAAAATGGAAGAGCACATGGAAAATCGTTCTTTTATTTCAAGCAACCTAGAGGAGAATGAAGGTTACATGAATTAAACCCCATTGAGTCAAATTAGAACTTAACTAAAAAGATGCTAATATAAATAAGACATGAAAGAAACCTTAGTTGAAAACAAAATTCCAAGCAATGCAAGAAAAAAGAGGCAAAAGAAATGAAATCGTAGTAACTCTTACTTGTGCCACAATTTTCTATTGTCTTTTTAACCATTGAAAACTCCTCAGAGGACAAACGCTAGATTTAGTATATCCATCATAAAATTGGCAAGAAAAACCTTTTGAAAACTAAAATAAATACCTGTTGTAGGTTTTGGGCGGAGTTGCAGAGCTCGTCCACACAGGCCTACCACCATCACAATGAAACTACGCTAGCAACATTGGGTAGTGTAGTTACGCTAAGTCCCATTGAATCAATCCTCATCATCCATATAACATGGTTGGTCCACGCTATTCAGGTTTACCGTTGGATAGGGTTACACAATAACAACGGGGATCATAACCACTCGTTCATGGTCACACATAACTAGTCTAGGTGGTGGTGAGTACGCATGTTGTTATACACATATATTACACGCAAATAAAAAAAATGTTATGTTGTTAATTCATACGTGGACAAATGTAAACGATCCTCACGCTACACTGAACCCTTATGTTATTATATATTTATATATAAAACATGAGAACTTATGTAAGGTTGTGAATGTAGGTTAGGCTTAGAGCTCTGTAAGCATACAGGTCGAAGGTCAAGAGACCAGGATGCGAATAAATACGTGTATTTATGCCGAATAGTTTAGTTGTTAGAATTTATTCGAGAGTATAACCTATACCTACATATATAATCATGGGTATGTACATATATAATCATGGGTATGTATATAAATTATAAATATAATCATTAAGTATAAATACAAGAACTAAAAGGACGAAATATGAGGTGGAGAGGAGGACATAGAAAGACATGGGTACTCAATCAAAACAAAAAGAAAAATATAAACTCTATTGCATCAGTTCCATCATAATTCCAATATAATGAATAATGCTAAGGACTTGGTATATACACATATATACACAAATGAGGTTTCATTGATGTAACCTTCATTGCCCTTTAGCTGTGCCTTTAGGTTGCTTGAAAGAAAAGAATGGTTTTTGAGTTGCTCGAGAGATGGCGAGAGCATATTGGTTTAGGATAATTTACCTTTTTGAAAAAAAAAAACAACTTAGATAAACTCTAAAAACGGAAATATTTTGACTATCATTGCTTCCCAAATCTCATCTTTCTCAATGGGTTTTGTGTTAGATTTACTTTGAGGGTTTTCCTAATTACTTTAAACCCTAACCAAGATCTACTCCTTTGTAAGAATTTAAAATGAATGCACAGCAGAACTTACTTAATTGGAAATATTCTACAAGAGAATCTGGTACTTACTAATTTAAAGATTTTTACCCTGCACACTAAATCTGGAAACGCGTACGAGAATTCCTACCTTGGAGGAAACGATATCAAATTTCCAACGCAGTGCATTAGAAAAGACATTAAATACACATGCATAAGCATGAATCCATTTTCCAAAGAAGGGAACAACTGTGTTGTGTTATGGCATTGAAAATGGCTTCCTCCTCTCTGTTTATAACTTTCTTTGTAGTATGTATAGCTTTTACACTGGTACTCTCTTTAGAGGCAGAAGTGAAGAATGATGTAGCAGGTATTTTAAAATTATTGTAGAACAATCAACAGGCTCCTCATCAATAGCTGAAAGATGAATGTAAGTACTTGTTGGTTTTAAAATTACAAAATAAGCATCTGCCGACAAGATTTCAGCAGAAAATATTTCTCTTTTTATGGTTACGAAAACGTTTGTTTCCAAGATTTCAATGAGACAGACGCCATTATTAGGATTTCAAACCAGAAAGAACTTTAATGTAAAGATTTCAAACAAAACTGTACAATTTGTAATGATGCATTTAGAATTGATTCATACGGATATCTGTGGTCCTTTTCCAAAGGCTACAAGAAATGGTGACCATTACTTTATCACATTCATAGATGATTATTCAAGATATGGTCATATTTACTTAATAAAAGAAAAGGTGGAAGCATTAGATGTGTTCATAAAGTTCAAAACGGAAGTTGAGTTACAACTTAACAAACGTATAAAGTCCATTCGTTCTGATCGTGGTGGTGAATACTACGGTCGTTATGATGGATCAAGAGAACAGCGTCAAGGTCCCTTTG
>APFE030652738.1:80906-145936 GCA_000404065.3 Pinus taeda
TTGAAATAATAGCAGTAATAAATTTCTTGACAGCTAAATTTCGGCTGTCCAAATTTCTTGACAGCTAAATTTCGGCTGTCCAGATTTCTTGACAGCTAAATTTCGGCTGCCCTAGGATTGGGACTGCTATAAAAGGGCTGAGTCTCCAAGGCTTGCAATCACTCAGAAAAATTGTCTGCTGCATTGAAGACCAGATACTCTGTCAACGATAGCCAGAGAAAAGGATTGCAAGATCTTGGAAGGATTCAAGAGCCAATAACTCAAGTCAAGACCAGGAGCCTTTGAAGATGGAAAGTAAGTTCTGCTGTACATTCATTTTAAATTATTACAAAGGAGTAGATCTTGGTTAGGGTTTAAAGTAATTAGGAAAACCCTCAAAGTAAATCTGACATTTTGAACTATAAAATTACATGTCATCCCCTTGGCAGGAGGAGAGATGACTTCACTTACTCATTTTAAGGTATTCCAGCTATTAACCTTTGACATACTTATTTTTCTCATTCTAGCTTCCACAAAGACTTTTGATAGGCTTTAATTTCGTTCCCATCCATTCCTTACAAGTATGCTCATATAGAGGCTAGTATTGACACATGCAATGTTTTGTATGGTTGGATTAAGCCACTTTCCAATTTGTGTTCTCACTCTAGGTTTCAGGTGCTCACATTAACTTCTACTCTCAAATCTAGGTTTCAGGTGCTCACATTAAGTTCTACTCTCAAATCTAGATCACCCACATTGAAGGCCTACGGGCCTATTTCAAATTTTCTTGAAAACATATCGTAACAGGGTTACAACGATTTGACCCTAGGTTGGACCTGGGTGTCTTTACTTACTATAGTAAAGTGACACAATTTGGGTAGCATATGATAGTTAGTATTCACTAGTGGTAGTATGAAAGAGATATAGAAACTCATCTTTCCTAATATCCAAAAAAAATATACAGTTTGGAAGTCATGAATTGAATTTGGGTAGAATTTGGCTAAATACATGCAATCATTGAATTTCAAAATTTTGTTTATATATATATGATAAAACTTATTAAATATGGTTTGGAATTGTTGTATGAAAATTAAAATAAATACTTCATCAAAATTTTATTTCATGGGTTTTCAAAACATTATAAAGATATTAATTTACTTATACTGAATCTATAAAAGCATAGACTTCCATAATAATTTTCAAATAAAAATCAAGCTATTAGCTAAGGACTAAATTTATTTAAAACCTTTCTATCATAAACAAGTTTCTAAGTTTTTTGTTTTTTTAAATATAAGCGAAACTTTTCATATGATACAAGAGCTAATTATGAAAATATTTACTAACATTAACAAACCATTAAAAAAACTACAAACTACATCTAAATACAAAATTCTTAATTATAAATAAGGTTTTATTTGATTTAAAACTAATTATAAATACAATACATAACATGTTATTAAGTTGGGAAATTCTCAAATACCACAAAGTAAATCAATGAGAGAGTGAAGGATAAGCTAGTCACCTCATAACCAAACAGAATTCCATTGTTACCCCTATAAAGTTTTCAGTATGAATGGGTTCAACGCACCAACCCTCAACCGTCGACCCTCGAAATCGATCACTAGTTTTAAGCCAAAAGAGGAGACAATAATGCCTTGTCGAGCAGAATTCCATTGTTACCCCTATAAAGTTTTCAGTATGAATGGGTTCAACGCACCAACCCTCAACCGTCGACCCTCGAAATCGATCACTAGTTTTAAGCCAAAAGAGGAGACAATAATGCCTTGTCGAGTGAGGGTCTAAAGGATGTTACTCTTCCAATAGTATTAAGCATATTATTTTTGGCAAATACTATTTCCAACCCTATAGTAATATAAATGTCCTTTGACATGCGAGGGAAATAGTGCTAGCTCTCTGAATAATAGCATGTGAACAAATGAATAAAACATGGAGAAAGAGGACGAGCGCTATTTCCCTCTCACGTAAAAAAACATTTATATTGCTATACAATTGGAAATAGCATTTGCCTACTATTCTTACCCGTCCAAAATAGTTGGGGAATGGTCGGGGAAGAAGTTTATATAGGTAGGGAAAGGACAAGAGCTCATGAAATCTCGAAAATCCAACCGTACACCTTTATGATGGGGGAGAATATTATATAAAAGTTCCAAAAAGGCGTTTTATAAGAAAGTAATACCATTCTAAGATCTACGGGAGCGAATGATCGAGAGGATTGAGTGCGAATATAAGATCGAGAGAATTGATTGTTGTGGTTTTCTCATTCTGCTGACACAGGGTTAGAATATGATTTTATGAACGCCATAAATATCAAATTAGTTATCATAATTCATCGCAACTTAATTCCATGAACTGTCGTATTCTCAAAAGTCAAATGTATTTTTCTTAATTCAGGTGAATTTGTTCATCAGTGCGTAGACTCTCTATATAAATCTCGAGACCACCTCTAACGTTCGTGCATCGAAAGAAGCGTTGTCTTCTCTAAGGTTGTTAGCATCCGCAGGGCTCATGACAGGACGATATATTTGGCAAGACCCTGCGAGAGATGATAGATAGTTGGATTCTTTGTCAAGAACCAACAAACCTGTATTTTTTATTGTCATAAATCCTCGTCTTCTTATGTGCTAGTTTGTTAAAATTTGTTTTAGCAGAGAGAAGGGTTCAAAAATAACTTTTATTGCATTATAATGCTATACCATAGTCTTCCCATGTGGGTTCTGTGCTGCTATAGGTTTTTCGTGCAGGCTCTTGTACCGTCAAGGCTAACTCTGTGTTAGGATATTCCGACACGTAGGAATAGTTAAGTATAACATGGTCTAGTATAGAGTTAGGTAAAGTGTGTTTCTTTACTATGTACATTTGTAACTTACAATCCGACAGTCACGATATGTAGTGATCCGACGGTTCATTCTCTCCTCGGTATTACCAACACTTGATTCGTGGCTTCACACCCGATTGGTCCATGAATTCTATTTAAAGCGCATGGAGGGTCATTTGTAGGTTCACAGTGCATGAGAGAAACTTATGTAGATTTTCATTATTTTATTAATAAATTTCCTGTAGTAGCCACATTGGCGCAGGCCGTCCCTCTCTGAGGGTTTTAACCACATCAAAATACTGGTGTATTGATCTATGATTTGTTTGTGAGCAGTGTCCTTTTGGTGTTCTGTCTGAGGAACTTACCCTGTAAATTCCTACACTCTGTCGGTATTTGTTTCTTTACTGTTTTCCCCTGTGTTACCTCCATAGATGTTTTAGGTCCTAATTGTTATATTTTCTTATGGTGGTTAGCTTCTTATGTTGAAGTAACGTTTTATTTCTCAGTATAGAGTGGAAGAGGTTACGGGGAGCTCTCTTCAGTCCAACGCAAAGTCTTGTGACGATTATTCAACTTCTGGTTAATGAAATTTATTATCTTGTAACGAGTGTCTATATTTATGGCAAGATAATTGTGTGCATGATGACAAAAATTGAAGACAGAAAAACGTAGAGTAGGGGAATTTCTCTTTTTAGCCCATGAGTTAAATCAGAGTACATTGTTTTTAGCCAATGAGTTAAATCAGATTACATTGGAAACATAAGAAATAAATGGTTGGAGTTAAACTTAACTTAAACTCCACTAGGGTCTATATTTATAGCAAGATATTTGTGTGCATGATGACAAAAATCGAAGCAAGCAAAAGGACTTTCTCTTCTCAGCCAATGAGTTAAATCAGATTACATTCGAAACATGAGAAATAAATGGCTGGAGTTAAACTTAACTTAAACTCGACTAACTCAAATTGATTAGAGAATTTTTGGCGAAATCACATAAATAATCATTTGTCGACGCGTTTCGAACCAACCAGTGTGGTTCATCGTCAGGACAAGTTGAAGAAACTGATCCAGCCTAGCATGTTAAATAGTCTGAGCCAAGATTCCAACGGCTAATTTAACGACTATTTTTGACTAAAGGACCCAGGTTAATATTATAATATTATTATTAATAATTCATAATTCTTTTTATGGAAATACGTTAAATCAGGTAAAAATAAATTCATGGTAAGTTTAAAACTTAATTCATTAATTTTATTAAAACAATAACTCAAATTGAACTGGGACACTTGGAGGGATGGTTTTTACATCTAACAGGTGGTTGGAATTAAATCCTCCAACAGTCCCCCTTAATTACAGCCACATAAAAATTCAATTAAGATACCTGCTGGTCCATGTCTTAGCTAGGTTTACAATTTAAAAATTGACTTCAATTTTTCTTCTTCTCTTTTTCCAGATCCTATAGCCTCTAAATTGTTTCAACATTTTATTCTTGTTGTAGGTTTCAAATTTCAGATTCTTCATTTGTTGCTTCCGGTCTTCGATTTTTTAAGGTTGTCTAAGCATACCCCGGACTTCTTCAAAAAATGACTTGTATGTGGGCTACTGCGAGATATTCTCTTTTGTCATGTTCTTTTTATCATCAATTTGCTACAACATAATATTATAATAAAATAATATTTCTTCACGACTCCAATACTCGAAAATTTCATTAGTTTGTGATGTTGTCTTTAACATTCATTTCTACAACTTTTATGCAAACCTCATCTAAATATGGTGTTGCAAGCCATGCTTCAAGAAAATTTAATTGTTCTTCAAAACCATTCTTTGTTCTTGCACATTGGAAATGAATGGTAAGTTTAAAAATATATATAGAATCACATTGGGTATGTTCTTTTTCCTCTGCAATGAGAGATTTTTCTTGTTGTACTTCTAATTGTTGCACTTCCTGCTCTGCTTTTGCATCTATCTCTGTTTTCTCTTTCTGGGCTTCCTTCTTTGCCTCTTCCTCTATTTTTGTCTCTTTGTCTTCCACTTCTTTACTAACATGCGTTGCTGCCAATAGGTTGTATTCCACTGTCTTACCAAATAACATCATGTCAATATGATGTTTTTGTTGCATCACCTAAAACTTTTCATCATAGCCAATAATTACTTATCAAAATTTACATCAGATATATTATTTGTTGGATTCATGATAGTATCAATTGCTCAAATGGTAGCTTCATTATCCTCAAGAACTTGGTGGATTCACCAAACTTTCATCAGCAATATCCATTGCTTGAATCATCATATTGTCATCAACAAGCTCTGTTGTCGGATTCACCAAACTTTCATCTACTTGTGGTTGTGCAGAGTGGGGTTCACGAGCATCTACGTGCTCCTCCTCTCTCGCTTCTGTGACTTTTTTACAAACATCATCCACTTGTGGTTGAGCACAGTGGGATTCAACAAAATTTTCATCTCGATGTAGTTATAGATCCACCTTCATCTTCAACTTCAATGCTCTGCTTTACACCAAAACTTCCCTCAAGAGTATCCCAAGACGCCTTGGTTGTCTTGGCTTCTGAAATCAAGCGAAAAATATTGTCATGAACAAATTATTTTATGCATTTTAATACGAAGGCATGTTCATGCCTCCACTTCCATATCTAAAAAAATCTCAAACATCTCTTGTTGTTGCTTTGAACTTCTTGACCTCTTGGCTTTTCCCTGAGCACTTACCACTCACAAAGAAATCAAACATCAAACATAACAACAAACTTCTCTTCTACACAACTTCCAAAAAAATATGTCTACAAATTTTTAAAAAGAAATGCTTTCGCATATACTTACAATATTTCAATATTGTCAACAATTTCGAACAACACCCTTTTAAAAATAATTTTTTTTTTTAAATCCTTAAAAGGGAACCATATAATAAGCTTCGTTTTCAATACAATAAGCTCCTTTTCAATATGAATCATTAACCAAAAAAAATACGATAACCTAAGAGGATGAAAATTTTGAAATAAGTTTTGTTGACTTTTAAAAAAAAATGGAGGATCTCCTTTGAATTTTTTAAACTTTGACGGCTATATCTCATTCTGTGTGAGATGGTGCAACACCCTTCTTTCTTTTTCTTTCCTTCTCTTTGTTTTTTTAATATTATGGCTAACGCTCTGAAAGTGCGTCAGGGTGAGAAGTAACACGTTCTCTTGACCGTAAGTAACGTTAGTGCCTTCTCTGAACCTCTGGGCTACATCAATAATCCATCTGGATTAATTTCTCTTACGGTGGATGTAGTTCGACCTTCTTTTTAGAACTGGCTCATTCTCGTGTTGCTTCGCAGGCTTCTTCAAATTTTTGATGCTTTCTCAAAGAGTCTTAGGATCTCTCTGCTTATTTACAGTAGGCTTTTACAAACTTTCACTGCTCTGTCAAAGAGTCTTATGTCAGCTGGCATATTCTCTCTTTTTCTCTCTGTTCTTTCACATTGCTACTCTTTCAGCGAGTCTTATGAGGACTACTATGATCTCCGTCTTTTTTTCAAGAAGCCTTATGCAGTCTAAGTCTAAGCTCTAGTACTATGACCAAAATTGAACTGAACAAAATGTGGAGTATAGGACTTTTTTTCTCAGTATTAGGAATGAGTTAAATAAGATTACATTGGAAAGATCAAAAATAAATTACTGGAATTAAACTCGACTTAAAATCCACTAACTCAAACTAAACTCAAACACTGGGAGAGATGGTTTTAACACCTAACAAATGATTGAGATTAGATTCTCCAACACATAACATGGAACTCTTATTGTCGCTACATTGGTTTTACTTGAATTGAAGAGAAATTCCATAAAGCTCCCGTAAAGTCTACTTCCTCTTTACCATTAATGAAATTATATTTTGTTATACAGTAAATTGAATGACTGAAGTTTGTTTTTTTCTAGAAACACATTTTATCATGCCATTTCTGCACTGAATAATTATAAAACTTTAAGCTTTCCAACCGTGAATGACACAGTAAAATAATTGTATGAATCCTTCCTTTACTCGTAAGATTTATTAACCTACGTTATACTAACGGATTTATAGGCTAGGCTAGTAAGTCCTGGCTGGTCGCTCAAAAACCCAAGTGATTTCGTGAAATTGTTGTGTTAAACAGATCCGTTAAGTTAGTCTTGGCACGTATCCAAAATCTTGCAAGCATTTCAATAATATTGATGTTGTGCATGTGCCAGATGGACATGACCATAAATGAACACTCGTCAATTCCAATTAGAGATAAGATAAATCATTCGAGTACTCTGATGTGATTCTAAAAAGAGGCAAACTGTGTCAAGAATCCAATGATGTAATAACAAAATTGGCTATTAAACATAATATAGCGATGTAGTAACAAAATTGGCTATTAAACATAATATATCTTCATCTCTATAGCATATGATTTTTTTTTCCATGTTAAAATAATGTTAAAATAATTTTTGATAGGTTATGTTATGACTTTATTTTTTTTCACGGTGAGACATAAATTCCTCAGCTAACTTTTTCAAACCAATCATGCAGATTGAAAGCTAGCCCCTTCAATCCAGAGAGGGATCGCTCTTACACCCTAATCACCAAGCTTAGAAACTGGTTGTATATTCAAATAATGGCCACATTTGCAGTAGTTTTGTGTTGAAATACGGTTTCTTTGGGGTGAGGGCAATGAGGTCAACAAACTAGTTTGCAGACATATACCAAGATCTTGATTGTATGAATCAAGATAGAAAGGGGGAGGGTAGATGGAAGAATTTAGACATGTCAAACATCATTTGGATGGTATTAGAAGGAGATAAAAATCAACTATGGAAAGGGATGAAACATGAATCCTGCAATCTTTAGTTAGAAGAAAAAGTACAGATGTCCAAACAATATGAACCAATGCATTAAATTAATCAATTCAGTCACATAATCTCTTTAAACATTAGAAGATAAAAATATAAATTGCCATCACATAGAAAGGAAACTATCACAAAAGAGAATAGATTTATTACACCATCACAAGAATCTCTATATCCTTGATCACAATATCTTAGTCCTTCTGGCACTTCAAAAAATCAATTATTTTATCACACAAACAAAAATAATATTTTGTTTCAGAGACCAACCTTTTTTCCTCCTTTCTAATGTATTATATAGCAAATTACATAAAGCTTTCAAGATCCACTAATTTTTGAAGTTTAAATGTTAAATATTACAAAACTTGATAGCAAAAATTACAAAATGTCATAAAAGCTATCACAAAATGCATTGTATTTTACTATCCTAGTTGTCTAAGCTATTCAAATTTCTACTTCACATAGAAACATTGATCAAAGAATGTTGAAACTGTTGTATGCATCCTATGCTATTCTTCTGGGAAAGGACGAGTCATAACTGTAATGTTGGATATGGAATTGGGTGCATCTTTGTAGGCTTCATATCTAGAAGTGTAACTCTCACTCCTCTCCTACAGCAAAACTTATACATGAACCTGTGAAATCTGTTTACAACATTTAAGGCCCTTTTCTCTTATGATGACTCATATTCTCTGCTCCTCTTCATTTATAAAAATTTATAGACATATTAACATATTTTACTGAACATAAACAAATTGTCAAAAAGATAAACTGGAGCATATCAAAATGCTAAGGTAAAACTTTGGTTTTTCCACCAAAATTAGGGTTTCATAAATTTCTTTGCTAGCGAGGTAAGTTTATCATCCTTCCATAGTAAGGAGGTTTAAATTTTTTTGGCTTCTTGTCATCTTTCTATTACCTTTTTATATGGTTATGTTAGCTTCTAGGGTTTATTTCCCTTTTCTGCCCACATACTATGTTTTATCCTATTTGGTAGCCTTTTTTACACTCTTTGAAAGCTTCACAACTTATTCATCTTCATCAACAATCATTGACTCCTTTAACTTAGGGCTTACCTTTTCCTTTTACCTTATTCTTAATTTATTTGTGCGACGAGTATGGGGTTTTCTACAATAAACTCTAGGCTTTGTTTCTGTTTCTCCATCCCCTGCTTACATAATTTGTTTCCCTTTTTCACTTTTTATTTTTTTATGCTTTTCCTTGTCATCATCTAAAATTTACTTCTGTTGTGTTCTTTTTCTCCTCTTATAGACCCTAACCTCTGCATCATTTACAAGGTTTTCAGTACGTTCTTCAAGAGGGATATGAGTAGCTTCTCCCTCTGTTTCTTGAGCTAGGGTTTTTATAGAAATTTTAGTTTGACCTTCCTTTTTCCTTCTAGGTGGAGTGTTTCTCATATTTCTTTGTCTCATTTGTTCAACCTATTTTTTCAACTGATGAGTGTATAGTATCTTTATTAGGCCATGATGACATATTTCATGAGCTAACAACATAGGTCTACTTTTAGCTTTGGTAGAAATTTTCAGTCGGCTTTGATGAAGAAAATAAGGAAAGTTCATTTTACTGAAACCTACTAAATGACACAAAAATCTCATGTGATATAAATAAGCTTTAGACTACTTACCTTCATAGGTAAAAAATAGGTACACAGTCCCTAGAACATTATACCATTAAGATATCATAATGTTTTAGAGGACTCCTACATTCTAGTCTTAGTCTTGACAACCTTCCTTCAAGAAGACATTTAGGTCCACGTTCCGTAGTCTTTGTTTTTAAACCATATTTTTCCCTCAGTAGGAAAACTTGTTACCTCTCTAATGGATTCCTCGGTGACTAGAAATTTTAGGGCTCTTATTCCTATTTTTCTTCCATCAAAGGAATGTATAAATTGAGTACACCAACTTAGGTTATATCCATTGAAGCGATTAGAGAAGGATTCCTAACCTGTATTTAAAAATGGTGACAACATTTCTAGATAAACCTCAAAATGCATTTAATCTAGCTTAAATCATTTTACATGGCCTAATCTTCCCATGTTGCAAATTATCTAACACTATAAATGCTTCCACCACCTTCAATCCTCCTGACGAGAACCTGTAAACCCTTCTGCAACCTTGTTGGGTGTTGCAAATGATTTTCTGGGAATGTTGGAAAATACCATTTAGGGAAAACTATGTGTTTTTAGAATTTAATTTTAAACTTCTTTTTTAGACCTCAAAGTTATGCTAAGTGTCATATCAAGGATAAAAAGGGATAAAATTTTGTGAAAAAATGCTTAGGCATTTGAAATGATAACATCTTGAAAACATAATTTTTAACTTTTCTTGTGAGTGCTATGAAAATACTTCGTAGCGCCAGCTATATGACTACGATAGGATGATTTCATTACAAAATATTAGGGAATGCTTAGGATGAAGTTAAATAATTTGTTTGGAAATTTTCCTAAGCTTAAATTGAAATTTCCATAAAACTAGAGGCCCTTACACCCCTTGCACAATTAACTAAAACACATAACCTTTGGGCCTTTAGGAAAGGTATAAAATTGGTTCTAACAACTGGCTCCAATGGGGATATTGTCTCCACACAAGGTAGTAGAGACCATGTTAATGATTTGGCTGATCAATTGAATGACTCCCAACTATTTCCCAAACTATGCAATTTGATTCTTGCTATGAAACCAAAACCACTATACACACTAAAAATCACAATTCCACACTACAAACTCAAAACTGAATGTTGAAACTGAAGTTGAAGACTGAAAAAGAAAATTGAAACAAATGGTTGTCCCAACAAGATTCTTACAAACTACTTCCTACTATATTTTGCTAAGATCAACTACTAAATCAAATAATTACAAATTTCGAATGTAGCCATCCAAGGAAATGACTATTTGATTACTTTTTACTATCACCTACTTAAAAAATAAAGAAAATTTTAAAACCTGGGAACTCAAACTCTAGGTGAACTTAATATGCATAATCCATAAACAACAAAAAATGTAGTTCTGTAGATGTTTCCAACATATTTGCCAAAGGATCTTCAAAATAATGGAGGATCTGCTCGTGTGAATGAGCAAAAGTAAAAATATAAATTTCATCCTTTAACGTTTTTTGTTTAATGTCTTTAATAGAAGCCTCATGCTGATTTTCAGATGGAATAACAACAATTTGCTTGATTATGTCTTCATTCGAAGCATTCAGATGTAAATGTTTTGAATGCTCATGGACAACTTCAAATGAAGTAGGCACTACTTCTATAATTGATTCCTCCTGTGGCTCCATTGTTTCTGAAGATGACTTTTCAAGTTCTTCAACAGGAAAAATATTATTTTGAATTTGAAAAGAATCAAGGAAAACACCTTCTTGCATATCATTTCCTTTCACATGAGGGTATTTTTCATCATGAAATAATTCACTACTTAAAGTTTTCACATTTTCAAGATTTTATTTTTCAGAAGCTTATTCTTCAAGTATACAATTTTCATCCTTGTCTTCATCATTTAAAATTTTGAAAACTTATTGAACTTACTAAATCTCTAAGGGAGGGAAATGAAGAGTAGGGTTCTCCTCTTTCTCATTTATAATCAAGGGGAAATACAAGCACTGCTAGTAATTTTCTTGGATGTGATGGTTACCCTCTACTATTGCCAGTTTAGATGCATATTCACAAAGGGCTTCTCTAATTTCCTCATCCATAAGCACCTGATCACCATAAATATCTTCTAAGTACTAAATAAAAGCTTCTCAATATTTGCAAGAGTTTTGGGGTAGTGACAAAGAAGGATGAGATTACACATAATGCTAAAATAATGTTGTGTGAAATTTTTTTAAGAGATGAGAATGGCATTGTTCTCCTCAATGACTCAACTTTGGAGAGGACACTAGTAAAATTGTTCTCTTACTAGTGCACAGAGCTTCAACTGAATCTTACATTACCTTTCGGGTACCACACATCTCTCCCCGAGCTCCATTAACTTTCCTATTTCCAAAAAAATTCCCAAGAGTCAAAACATAAAAGGAAATACCAAGAAACAACCAATAAGGAAACCATGAAAACCAGTAAAAACATGAAACCAGAATAAAGTGGCATAGCTGTGTACTAGACACATGTAAAATTGAAAATCAAGCTTAACAATCGCAAAAGACCAAAAGAAAAAAACTAACCATAGACACCATCACTCAATCCCCATGGTTCCCAAGGGAAGCTCAACCAAATCCTTCATTAAAATTTCATGGGAATTTATTTTCCATGCAATCCACTGTACCATACTGCCATAAACACATAATTTTCAGTGTATAAATAAATTCAACCATACAAGATATACCTTACCTTGTTGTGCCAAGCATGTTTCCTTGTAGCTACATAGGTCCATGCCATCTCTCAATGGATCCAATTCCATTGATAGGTCTAGCTGTAACTAGAGATTAGCTAATATACCTGTCAAGTGCATGTTCATGAATATAGAATATATCCTCATAATTTCAGACAAAGTCAAGATTAAGAAGGCTTCATGCGTTCAAAGCACTCATTCGTTTGCAATTAGGGTTTCCAAACATACCCAAAAGAATTCTTTCCCAATTCCTTTCTTTTACCTTTACCTTGCTGCAATCAAGTCTTACTATGCATTTTCACATCACCCAACTATTATTTATATACACACATGAATTGTTACCTCATCATACTAATGCTAAGCATGTTTCCTACAACTATTTACACACGTCAACCACATGTTCCAATATTAAGACAATCATATCTATCAATTTGAAATGAACCTTTACCAAGACTAAAAATCATGTCATAATCCATAGTAAACTCATAATCATTAGACATAATGCTACAACTATCACCTACTACAATCAAGTATATATCAACTATCTATACACATATGGATTAGTAAAATAATCTTAAAACAAGATCATTGGAACACATATTCATCTTATGAAATTCATCAAACATTCAACCAACTTGCAAACATATCATGTTAAATAAATCAACTAGATCACGTAATAAACACCAAATAGCTTTCATAATCAAACACTTAAGCACAAAGTAGACAAGCTAATCAAGTTCATACCTTAATGTATCTTAGGGGAGGCAATCTCGTCTGCACAATCAATCCAGATTAGTACGATTGAACTTCACATCATATCAGCTTAAACATAAATAAGATCATGATATCCATAATAGTCACTAACTGGCATGTCAACGTTATAAGCACATAAGAATTTATCATTCATACATGATAATCACATGAAAAGTCAGTCTAGATTAGTATGACCTACTATTAACTCATACCTGAATGTCATAACCCTAACCATCTACATAGGCCAATATAGGTTAACACAATACATATAACATCAATATCTTAAATTCAATAACCCTAATCATTAGGATAACTATCATATAACAACAACAAATTAACCTATAACATGCTCATCAACAACATATAACATAACCATCAATTTATCTAACATAAAACAACAATAACATTGCATACAACCTGCTACTATCATTCCTTACTATCCAACACACGTGCATATGACAATACTAATCAAATATCATATATCATATATGTAACCATAACATAAAAAGACATGTACATAAACCTCATGTATATAGCCCTCATTCATATAACAATCATGAACTTACATACCTACATGACAACAAATAATACATGTATGACAATCTTCTCTTACCCCAAAGTCTGATGATGCAACCTCGTTATGATGATCTGCATCTCCTATTCTATCTCAACCAACACATTAGCATCATAAAAACCAATAACACCATGATAACCTAAATTACATACCATGACTTCACAAGGCATGTTAGACCTACTATACATGCATAGCTATAACCATGAACATACATGAATAACGACTGCATATAGACATATACCAAATGAGTACAAAACCATATACACATCATTCTAGCTAGAGTCCAGTCATCAATGCATGACCACATCAACTAAACAAACCATGACCTCATGCATGACAAGAAAAAGCACATCACATGCACTTAAAAACATGTGAACATTGATGTTCATAACAAATGCATATACAACCATACACTCATGATGACACATCATAGCAACAACATCATCAACCTTAAAATCACAACATCAATACAACCATGATCAACACCATGCAAATGAAAAAAGCACATGGACTACAAACATAAGGAACACACATTCAACCAACATGAATGCATGAAGAACATACAACCCATCTAGTCTGAGGGGTGAACCATGCTCTAATACCACTCTATAGAATCTTCCTCCCAAATCTACCCAAGAAACCAACCAACCAAGGAAAACATGAGATGAGAGGCCACTAAGATATGATTCAACCTCCTAAGTCACATTAAGGAAATGGAACCCGATAGGAACACACGATATAGAAATTTAGCGTCGTCTTCATGACCCTCAGGAACTAATCCAACACTTTAGACAGCTTTCACTTAGGTCCCACTGAAATTTTTGACACATTAAGCCTCAGTCGCTCTCATGCTATAGGCATGACAACATCCAAAAACCCAGAGTTTCTCTCACAAGCTTGCCTGGGAGTGTCTAGAGATTCATTCAGTTAGTACTATGCCAATGTCCCTCAGATTTGAGCCACTTTTTTAGGCCCAAAGCCCATGACACTGCCCAAAATTAAACCATCTCTTCAAAATAGTAAAATAACATGGAAATTACAATACTAAAGAAAATACTTGTTTAGTACCTTGATTGGACCACTACTAGCGATAACAGAAATTTTGTTAAAAATCTCACAAATATGTAAACTATAGATGTAAATAACATATTTGAGAATATGGGTCTCATACTTATATGAGATTCGCCCTGAAGCATTTACGCCTCAAGAAATTAACTCCCATTCCATCAATTAGAACTTAGATACATTGTTCATTCAAATATAAGTAAAACCATGGTGAAATCCATACATGGATGTTGTCATAAAACACATACATAACCAACATATTAGCATCATAAATAATCATGAAAGTATAGTTATATAGACCACATACAATCCATCAAATTTCTCATATAAATACACGGAGCAATAACCTTTCATTAATGATGTGAAATCCAAACCCAAGATGGGACTTCCACATTCCACTTGACCATAGAATGGGTAATCCAAATCTCTCTTTATCCATTCACCCTCGTACCATATTCCAAGAATGAATATGGGATCTCATAGAACACATCAATAAAAAATCATCCAGGTCTTCCAAAGGCCATCCACCTCAACCCATAAATCAATGATTCCACTTCAAGGTTGAACATCAGAAAAACCATCATCAGATCAGTCTCTATCCCAGCCTTATAGGGTTCTAGAGCATTTGTTCCAATTTGGCTCCCATGACTAGTAACTCAAACCATGACTGTTGCTGGGCTTCAAGAGCGTTTGTCAAACCAAGGCTTCCAGGACTAGTAACTCAACCCCACAAGGACTTCTAGAGAATTTGCCTAACCAAGGCTACAAGACTAGTAACTCAACCCAAACCATTAGAGGGATTCTAGAGTGTTTGTCCAATAAAGGATTCCAAGAACTAATACCTCAACCCAAGGTAAGGAAACATGAGAACCAACAAAAATAAAACAAGGAAATAAAACCACAATATCCATGGCTATCCAGGAAATGGAGAGGCTAGTCAATCCATTATCAATCTAGGAAATCCTCCATGCCAATGACCAATCACAACCAACAATCCACATGCATGTTTCATGCGTGCCGAAACTAATGAGGAAAACATACATGCAACTCGATACCTGCAAGGAAATCTAATGTAACTGTTGATCCTGATGCCCTCTTTCACTTTCCTACTCTTCCTTTTCCTTCATGCTCCAAGAATCCAAGTATGCCACACCCTCCAAGAGTGCTCCAAGGAAAATATAAGTCTCCAAGAGTATGAGAGTGAGAGAGAATAATGAGAGATCTCTAAAATTAAACTCACAAAACTTTGGACCAAGAGCTTGCCATCTAATCCTCATAAGCCTTTTTATTAATGAGGCATCTATGTTATTCATTTTCCATTATTTTCCTTCATTTTCCTCCTCACATGCAACCTATGACCTTCACCTTCCTTTTCTCCTAATTTCTATTATTTTCATAAATAAATGTGCCAAAAATGCCATTTTTCCTTTCGAAAACCTTAGCCATTGCCCTCTCAAATTTCCTAATCCATAGTAAACCGAATCGACACCCATTAGGATGTTTCCCCCACCATTCATCTTGGAATACATGTTCCATCATCGTGGCTAGATATATATTTTTACATGAGTTTTAACGACGGTTTTTACATGGTGTTATGATATATATTATGTTCTTATGCTTGTGAGAGATTCTATTTTTTATTGTTCTTTATTTTCCATATTTTATATATTGCATGCATGGAATAGTGAATTCTTAAATCCAAAATTTGATGGAAAAATAATTTGCAAAGTATAGATTTCATATTTTTAAATATAATTGTATAGCGTATGCAATAATGTACTAATTAGAGGAATATCCATGGAAGTTAACAAATCATAGTGGTACCAGAGAAGGTTTTTTCTCGGTATATTGTGGGGGTTTGTAGGGCATCTAGATTTATTAGGCTGAAAGTCACAAAACACTAATCATGACTGATGAATCTATCAATAAACCTAATGATCTAGTAGAGTACAAGTATGCATAGTTCAAAGCATAATTTTCAGACATAAATCATAATTTGAGCCTCCTCATGGCTACCCTAACCAATAATATTAGGCTATTTAGAGAAGATGGGGGTTCTAATGCAAAGGTTCAATTAAAGGATAGATTGAGAGATTGAGAAGAAACAAAGAAGTAGTCGAAGAAAGAACTTGATCAACCCAGTTCAAGTGTGGTGAACCGTTTATAGTCCCTATTAGAAATGGAAGTAACGTTTGATGTCAAGTTGTATCAAGGTGAGATTTATGCTATATAAGTAAATCACTAGTTTTAGGAAGGAGAAGTTTATTTTCTAGAAATTGTAGGAAATTTACTACTACTAATGAAATTGGACTGAAGTAAAGAGATTACAAAATTTCTCTACTATTTTTTGAAATTGAAATCACAATTTAGAGACACATGCAATGACACATAACCTTTAAAACACCACAAGAACACAATGATTAATAGGGGAACACAACTAGAAGAAACCCATCCATTTCTTTTCAATAACTAGATGAGAATGAGAAACTATTACGATGTCTTATTTTGATCCTGAAGTACAACCTGCACTATAAACCTATTCTCCTACCAACTTTCCTTCTTTGGCCAACACTTAACAAATTCATGGCTTCCACTTGACCCTATTTCCTTATGGAATCCTAGAGGAAATTTGCTCCTAAAAGATTTTCTTACGCAATTCCCAACGAATGATTCACCTTCTTAACTGCCAAGCCTGCATACTCAACTAGTATACAATTGATAATTAAAATTTGCCTTTTCCTCCACTTTAAATAGGAAATTCGAATTCCTTTCATGTTTGGGATACTTTTAGTCGATTGACTAGTTTAACTGAGAGATTATCGAGTTAACAATAGTTCTACTGGTCAACTCACCTTCAACTAACTGAATTAGTTACTTGAGCCTAGTTAACTGAGTCAAACTGAAAATAACTTAACTAGATTGCTAAATTTTAGCAATCACTACTTGAAAAACTCTACTTCTCACCTGTAACACAAATTTATTGACTAAACTAGTAGACAAAGCCATGTCACACAAAGTAACTACAATCCAATTCATCCTGCTAATGTGAAAAAACAAATTACTAAATTTGACTAAGCCACAAGTCAAAGTTAGCCTTTCTTGATACAATTTCTAACACTCCCTCTTCGAAAGAATTCAATTTTTCACTACCCATCTCCTGCACCTATGGCATTCAAATTTTTCTCTTAATAATACCATTTTCAAGATATATATATCCTTCTCCTAATTTTGAATGTACTATAGAATCATAATTCTCCTCTGCACACAATTCCATAAATGATGGTACCTCATATCAATGTTCTTGGACTTGTGATGAAATATTGGGTTCTCACAAAGTTTGATACAACTCTAATTACCACAATAAATAATTTTCGAATCCATCTCATGGCTGAAAAGACCCACAAATATTTTCCTCATCCATATGGACTCACATTCTGCTTCACTCGCAACCATGTATTCAACCTCTATTGAGTTGAGTGCCACAAACCTTTGTTTCCTACTATACCAAGAAATAGTTGTAGACCCAACATTGAAAATAGAACCTGAAGAACTTTTCTTGTGTGATGGACTCCCTACCCAATCTGCATCAGTGAAGCCTTGGAGCTTCACTCGCTCTATTATTGTACCACCCTCCTCCCACATCTACCCAAGAAACCAACTAGCTGGTTAAACATTCGACAAGTGGCCACTATGATATGATGCAACCTCCCAAGTAACATTAAGGAAGTGGAACCAATAGAAACACAACATAAATACATTCAACATCAATGTTAGGACCCTAAGGAACCAATCGACCTTTCTTCCAACCAGCCCCTGGATCCTAGTGATATTTTGGACCACTTGACCTCTAGACGCTCTCATGCTATGGGCATGCCAACATGCAAGGACCTCTAGATTCTTTCATGTTATTGGCATGCCATCATCCAAGGACCTACAGACACTGTCATAGACTTCCAAGATAGTATCCAAGGACTATTTTGCATAGTGTTGTGCCAACATCCCCGAGATTTTAGCCACTTTTTCAGGACTAGAACCTAGGTCATTGCCTAGAATTGAATGACATCTTCAGAATAGTAAAATAATAGGGAATTAATACTACAAATGTAATTACCTGAATAAGACCTTGAGTGGCACTAGGGGAATTTTGAGGTCTAAAATGGCCCCCTTGAGAAAAGTGTACAATCATAATAGATTTTATAAGAACCAATAGGATTCAAGATGATGATATCAACCATGGGGGATAATTCACCATTTTTGGAGTAAAAGTAAAAAGTAAAAAAAAAAAAAAAAACTACTTTATCAACTCGTATTTTTAATGTATCTCCCTAAGGATTTACTCAAATTTCGATTGGAAGTCCTCGTTGGATGAAAAACTTGATTCCTCATCCAGGGAGTGCCCATGTTGCATACTTTCGATGGACCCTACTACATGAAAAATGAGAAATACATGGAAAAACATGCTTGCAATCACATTTTTCATGTATTTATCATTTTTCATGTAGCAAGGTTCATCAAAAGTATGGAACATGGGTACTCCTTTGATGAGGAATCAAATTATGCATCCAAAAAGTGTTTTTTCTTAAGATTTGAGTAAACCCATAGGGAGATAAGATGAAAATATGAGTTGAAAAAATAGTCTTTTATTCTTTCCCTCTAAAATTTGATGATGTAATTTATTCTTATTTTATTATTTCCACTATTATTTTATAATTTCCTTAGGAGGTCCAATATCTATTCTACAAGTGTAAATAACATATATGAATATAGGGGTCTCATACTTAGCTGATAATCATTAAGAAACATTGGTTCCTCAACACATTAACTGACATTTTATTTATTAGGTCATAGATACATTTTTCATTCTTTTACCAATAAAAACATGATGAGTTCCATACATTGATATTCTCATAAAACATATATATAACTAACATAATAGCAGTAGAAATACCAATGAAATCATAGCCATATAAATCGCAAATAACCAGTATAATATTCGTAGAATGATAAGGAGAAATAGCCCCATATTAGTGATGCAAAATTCAACCCCACGTTGGGACTTCAATGTTCCACCCAACCGTAGAATGGTTGAGCCAAATCTCCCTTCATCCATTCACCCCTGTGAAATATTCCAAGCATGAATGTGGGATATCATAGAACACATCTATCAAAAACCATCCAGGCCTTCTAGACGCCATCCACCTCAACTCATCAAACAATGATTCCATATCACAGTCAGACATAAAAAAACCATTTTCAGATTAGTCTTTATCCAAGCCTTCCAAGGCTTCTAGTGCATTTTTCTAACGAAGACTTCCAAGACTAGTAACTCAACCCACAACTTTCAATGGGCTTCCAGAGAATTTGTCCAAACAAGGCTTCTGGGACTAGTAACTTAACCCACCATGAGCTTCTAGAGGATTTTTCTAGCCAAGGCTTCCAAAACTAATAACTCAACCCAAGTTGTTATAGGGCTTCCAGAGTGATTTTCCAACCAGGGCTTCTAAGCCTAGTAACTCAACCCAAGGTAAGGAAACATGAGAACCAACCAAAATAAAACAAGGAAAACAAATTCATAATCACCATGGCTATCTAGGAAATGGCAAGGCTAGGCAATCCACTATCAATCCCGATCATCCTCCATGCCAATGAATGATGACAACCAACGAACCACATGCATATGTCAATCATGCAAAAAATAGTGAGGAAAACATACATGCAACTCAATACCTGCAACAAAAATCCATTATAGTTGTTGATTCTGATGTCCTCTTGCAATTTCCTCCTCTTTCTTTGCCTTCTTGCTCCAAAAATCCCAGTATTCCACACCCTCTAAGAGTGCTTCAAGAAAACTTTAAGTATCCAAGAGTATGAGAGAGACGAAATAATGAGACAGTTCCAAAACTGAACTGACAAAAGGTTACGAATTTATCCTTAGAAGCCTTTTCGTAAATGAGGTCCCTATTTTCTTCATTTCCCATTATTTTCCTTCATTTTCCTCCTCACATGTAACATGTGACCTTTCACCTCTTTTTTCTCCTAATTTCCATTATTTTCATAAATAAATGTGCCAAAAATGCATTTTTGCCTTTGCAAAGCCTTATCCATCTCCTTTTCTAATTTCCTTAGCGATTAATAACCAAATGAACACCCACACTATGATGTCTTGCCCAACATTTAGCTTCGATTAAGTGTCCTATCAACCATGGCCATTATCGTTTCATTTCTTAACTTTTATTACATGGAATTTTCAACAAGGCTATTACGGAATCCTCTCCCTTAGGGGAACATCATCCTCAGTGTTCAACAACACCTATAACCATAAAGTTACTATAATACAAATATACTGTCGATGGAGCTTTATAACTTAGCTTGATGCAGTATTTACAATGATCAACCTGCTGATAAGAAAACCAACATGAAAACATGACATCACAATGACATGACACCCATACCTCTTATTGGATCTTTATAACATAGCTGATGGTTGTATTTACATCCATATACATATGTACATATAGCAAGATCACCAAAACATATACTATGACATATACCAAAACTAGTTTGCCTCAACCAGCAAACAAGGAAGGATACATAGACTGCATCTGATCCGCCATATCCCATGTAGCTTCATCGGGCCCAAAGTGCTTCCACTGTACCATAACTTGTTCAATTGCTTGATTCCAGAGCATGAGCATCTTTCTTTGCGATATACATTGAGGCTCCAGTTGTAATTCTCCATTTGGTTCCACCTACATATGAAGAAATCAATCACATGATCAACATATTTAACACACTTCTTAAGTAATGGCACATGGAAAAAATCATGCACTTTCAATGTCAGAGGCAGTGCAATTCCATAGGATCATGGCCCAATCCTCTCAATAATACTGAAGGGTCCACAAAATAGTGGTGCCAACTTGGCACATGATCTAATCCATCAGGATATCTTCTTCAGTTTAATGCACAAGTACACCTATTCCCCAATCTGGAACTCCTTGAACAACCTGTTATGATCTGCATAGGTCTTCTCCCTATTATGTGCTTCCTTTAGGCTATTCTTTATCACTCACATTTCTTGCTCCTTGTCTGCCAACATGTCTAGTCCCATCAATGCCCTATTAACTGGATCAATCCAATTGACAATAGTATTGCAACTCTACCCATACAATCCCTCAAACAAGCTCATACTCAAAGATTCTTGATACCCATTGTTCTAAGAACTCTACTAGTGGAAGGTACTCTTTCCACTTTTGTTGTTGATGCTTCACATAAATCCTCAACATGTCCTCCAATATCCTATCGACCCTATTTCTTTGTCCCTCTGTTTGCAGATGATAAGTTGTACTGAAGGCCACCTCTATGCCCAAACTTGCAAATAAATACTTCTAAAACTTGGAAGTGAACTTTGCATCCCTGTCTGACACAATATTCTTAGGAACACCATGCAATCTAACCATGACTCTAATGAATACATGTGCTATATTGCTAGTTGAGAATGTAGACTTCACTCGAATGAAATGTGCAACTTTTTTTAACTTGTCCACAATAACCATGATGGAATCATGCTGTCTCACTGAACTTAGAAAGTCTATGATGAAGACCATGGAAATGACTTCCCATTTTCACTTTGGAATCACAATCGGCTGTAGTAGTCCACCTGGATGTTTACACTCTACCTTCACACGCTAAAAATCAAAACACCTAGCCACAAAATTTGCTACATCTCTCTTTAGGTTTGGCCAATAAGAAAATATGTTTGTTGTTTTTAGTGTCTTAGGATAACCTAGGTGACCCCAATATGGTTTCACATGAAACTCCCTCAAAATCACCTTCTTGAGATCACTACTACCATGCATATATATCTGGTCTCTGAACCTTGCCAATCAATCTATTGTAAGGCAATAGTCCACATCTTGTGCACCTACACCTGTACCTATGCCTATACCATTACCTATACTTGCACCTATACATGTACATGTACTTATAGTATCACCTGTACCTATAAGTGTACCTATACTACCACCCAAACCTATAAAAATACTTTGTTGCAACCTATGCATAATATCCATATATCTAACACCCTCCTAACCTGCCTAGAAGATCCTATCTTGTAAATATGTCTCATAGGAGTGCATAGCTCCTAAGTGATTTACCTCTATCGGCCTGCTAAGAGCATTTGCCACTTAGCTCTCTTTTCCTTTGATGTACTTGATCTCTAAATCAAACTCACTGATCATAGCTAACCACAGAGACTGCCTACCATTCAGATTCACTTGGCCAAATAGATACCACAAACCACTATGATCACTCATCAATTTAAACCTCCTACCTAGAAGATAATGTCTCCACATCTTCAACGCATGTATAGTTGTTGCCAACTGAAGTCCCTATGTGGGGTAGTTATGCTCATTCTCATTTGGTTCTTGAAATTAATATCATACCACCTATCCATCCTGCATAAGGACTACACCAAGTATTTTCTTGCAAGCATATGTGGTTAATACAAACTCTTTTTCCATATCTACAATCTTTAACAATGTTTCATGCGCGAACACTTACTTAAGCTTCTCAAAACTAGCCTCACACCCCTCTATCCATTCAAACTTCTTAGCTTTCTCTTGCAATGACGTGATAGGATAATAAATCTATAAGATGTTCTTGATGAACCGCCTATAATAGCCTACCAACCCCATGAAATATCTCACCTCATCTACATTCATGGGATTTACCCACTCCGTGATGGCTCTTATCTTTTTTGGATCTACTACAATTCCCTACTTGGAGACAACATGCCCGAAGTAGTGTACCTTAGTCTCAAACAAAATACACTTGCTGAGATTAGCATACAACTGATTCTCTCTCAACAACCTGAATGCTATTGCTAAATTCTTGACATGCTCTTCCTCATTTTTTGAATATATCAATATGTCATCAATGAACACAATAACAAACTTATCCAAATACGAACACAACACACTATTCATCAAGCACATAACTGGAGCATTAGTTAAGGAAAATGTAACTACAACAAACTTATAATGCCCATACCTGGTTTGAATGGTTGTCTTGTAAATGTCCTCCTCTTTGATGTGTACCTCATGATATCTAAATCTTAGATCAGCCTTTGAAAACACTATTTCTCCTTTAAAATGATCAAACAAGTCATCAATCCTTGGTAACATAAACATGTTCTTGATGGTCACTTTGTTCAACTACCTGTAGTCAATCAAAAATCTTAGAGTACCATCCTTATTCTTCATAAACAATACTCATGTGCCCCATGGTGATACATCCCTTTTCCAACATTTCCTTCAACTACAACTTCAAGACTCCCAACTTAGGTGTGATCATCTTGCAACGTGATTTTGATGCTGGAGCTACCCCTGGCATCAACTCAATAGAAATATCTACCTCCCTGCGAGGTGGCAACTCTGAAATATCCTCATGAAATACATCCTTTAACTATTGTAGAGCTGGGCACTTTCTCAAAACATCTGCATCCTCAACTTCCTTACCCTTGACACTAGAAATGTGTACTGTAAATAACACACACCCTTTTTTGTGACTTCACTTTGCCTGCATAGCCCTGATGTGCCTTTCGTCTTTCCCTATAAAATTCATGGTTCCCCATTGTCATCCAAGCACTTAGTGGCCTTGTCATATGAATCCACCTTTATTCTATGTAGGTACAACCAATCCATGTCCAAAAACATATTGTTTGATCCCAATGGTAATACATTCAAATGTGATGCAGTAGGAATACCATTAAAATCAAATAAACAAGCTCTTACCCAATGACAAACTCGTTTCTTTGTACTTGTATCCAACTACACTAACCAATATTTTGCATTCAATTTCTTACTCAAACCACACTTATCCACCAAGTCAGGACTAACATAGCTATAATTAGATGCTGGGTCAATCAAAATAGAAATAACTTGATCAAAAATCTTACCATCCATCTCAATGATAGATGCCTGATGGTCTTCCTCTATGTTATCCAATTCTACACAAATATGAGGAATGCTTTGACCAACATCCCCAATAGTGTGTGGACCCTGCGCACTATATATCTGATTCCTACCACCCTGATTCTATGGAAAATCTCTCTTGCGATAATCTTTCCCACAAGTCTAACACTCTATAGGCTACTAGCCTCCATCCTTATTCTCCTCCTCATATTCATGTCCCTTCCCTTTGTCAGATGCATTAAACCTCCTAGGTGGTGCAACATTCTCCTTATTATCCTAATCCCATAGTATTACTCAATTTCTGTCCGATTTTCATTTGTTCATTGCATTTCCTTTCCTATCTGGCTTAGTCTCAGATCTACATTTTGATTGTTCATAACAATGCTTTAGATTTCAGATGGCCTCCTCCAATGATCTAGGCTTAGAGAACTCAGTCCTATTTTTGACTTCCATTGGTAACCCACAAGTGAATCTATGAATCTTTGACTTCTCCTCCTTGAGGTAAGGCACATACCTCAGTAGCTCCAAGAACTTGCTACTATAGTCATCATTTGTCATAGATCCCATCTTTAGTTCATAGAATTCCTTTTTCTTGTCATCAAAGTATCTCTATGATAGGTACTTCCTATTGAATAGCTGCTCAAACTTATTCCAATTCAATTCCTCCTCATCTATACCTTTGACATTCTTCACATCTTCCCACCAAATGTCTTCCTTACCTTTGAGACTGACTGTAGTTACTCTAGCTTTTATGTTCTCTGAATAACCAAACAACTTGAGGAACTTCTTCATACAAAGAAACCATGCCTCTACATCATATGATTTCTTCATCTCTCCATCAAAGTTTGGTGGTTTTTCTTTCTTAAAATCATTTGGAAAGTAGCTTGTATCACTTCTCCTGTACAAATGATAACAATACCTGACCTGTGACCACTATTCTACCTACTACCATATGCCACATTAGTTTTTTCCTCCTACTCATCATTGATCCGAAGTGGTCCATGTCATTGCAAATATGAAAAGCTCTGAAGTATCAATGCATTTACCTCTACTAACTTCTCCTGTGCCTATATGATTATTTCATTATCTTCCTTAGAACCCCTTATTTTTTCCTTTAAGCTACTCAATGTATCTGCCAAATCAGAAGAGTTCCCAACACCATACTACTCATACGATTCATAAGGAGAGTCTTTTTAGTCTACCATCTTCCTATCCATTTGATATTTCTCCCTGCAAGGCATATCATGTCAGCTAAACCAAATCACAATAATAGAATGTACCTTAGTGTAGCTCAGGGGGGATACCTTGTCTCAACATAAACAAATCAATGTGATACATGTATAAAATAATCATGACAACATATAGAAGCATAACATAGAAGTATATAAACATGCAACCATAATTCTAACTAGGGTCCAATCATCAATGCCTGACCTTATCAACAACATATAACGCGACCTCATGCATGACGAAAACCATTACATCAATGTACACTTGACCACATGCAAACACTAACATGCATAAGAAATGTGTAACCAACCAAAAACATGCATAAAAGCATGTAATCAAGCATAAATGAACAATAATTGTAACTAAACCTATAAGAATGATACATGTAACCAAGATACAAGAATGTAACCAAACATATGAGAATGTAACCAAGCATACAAAATGATACATGTAAGTGACATATAACAACATGTAACCAATCATACACTTATGACGATTCACTCCATAATAACAACATCAACCTCCACATGACGTTATCAGTACAACCACGATCAACATCATGCAAATTCAACAAGCACATGGAATGTAAGCATAAGAGACACACATCCAACCGACATGCATGGATGACCAACACACAACCCATCTAGTCCAAGGAGTGAACCATGTTGTAATACCACTCTGTAACACCTTCCTCCCACATCTACCCAAGCGACTGTCCAGCTAGGGTAAACATCTAATGAGGGGACACTATGATATGGTTCGACCTCCTAAGTCATGTTAAGTAAGTGGAATCGATGGAAGCACACCATAAAAACATTCAACATTATCATTAGGAACCTCATGAGCCAATCCAACATTTCTGCCAACCTTACCTTGGTTCGCATTAAGATTTTGGACCACTTAACCTTTGGATGCTCTCATGCTATGGGCATGCCAACATCTAGGGAGCTCTATATGCTCTAACAGACATGCAAGCTAGCATCCAAGGATTATTTTGTATAGAGTTGTGCTAGAGTCCTCGGGATTTGAACCACTTTTTCACGCCCAGAGCCTGAGTCACTACCCAGAATTGAATGACATCTTGAGAATAGTAAAATAACAAGAAAATGACAATACAAATGTAATTACTTGAATATGAAATTTAATGGACCCCTACTACCCATGACAAGAATTCCATCAAACATATCACAGATATATAATCTACATGTGTAAATAACATATCTAAGAATAGGGGTCACATACTTAGCTAAGAATCACTAAGAAACATTAATGCCTCAACACATAAACCTCCATTTTATATGTTAGGTCATATATACATTGTTTAATTTACCAAAAAATGATGAGATTTTTTGGTATTTGTGGAAAATCCTATGATCAGTTTTTAGAAACCAATGTTTTGTACTAACCTAGTGAGTCCATCATCACGATAATGTGATCTACATTTTGAGAAGAGAGAGTGTGAAGACATGGAGCAATTAATATTTAATAGAGAGAAATATTTCTCTCTACAAGCTGACATCAAATATTTCTCTCTATTAACTATTCATTTCTCCATGTTTTCACATTCTCTCTTCTCAAAATGTAGATCACATTTCCCTGATGATGGACTCACTAGGTTAGTCTAAAATGTTGGATTCTAAAAACTAATCACAGGATTTTCCATAAATATCAAAAACTCTACCAACCTATACAGACTCTTTCTTTAACAACATAATGAGAACCGTGCATAACTATTGTCATAGCTATTGTCATAAACATATATATAACCATATATAACCAGTATAATACTCATAGAATTACAAGGAGAAATAAGCTCATATTGATGACGCAAAGTCCAAACCCGGGATGTGTTAGGCCCCTATACTACTAGTGTAACCCCTTATTGTTATTAGTAAAACCCACTTGTTATATTGATGTACCCATGTAGTTCCCATATTGTTACTATTGTGCCCCATAGAAGCCCACTATTATTATTATTATGCCCTTGCATTATTATTGTTATCGCGGCTCTGATTATGTTATGACCCCTTAGACTCCTATATATAGAAAGGAGGTATGTTCATTTGAATCATCCAATAATTGTTCATTTATGTAATGTAAAGGAGGTTACCCCCTCGAAGAGGCTGAATTCTAAGGCATTGATCTATCTTTTCTATCTTTTCTTGAGCTGGTTTCATAACATTTGGTATCAGAGCTTTGGATTCTAGGGTTTCACTGCTCCAAACAGGTCATCATGGCATTTTCGCTATAACTTGTTTTCTGCGATGTTTCAGAAGCTTAAAAAAAAAACCCATTTGAGAAAACATCGCACTGAATCTCAGGGCCAAATTTTAGAGCTTTTTACACTACACTTGTGGAGATATGATCTGAGGAAGTTGGTATTTTTGCAGACTCTTGAATTACATTCCAAACAACTGACCTAGGCAAAATCGTCATAACTTTCTTTCTGTGCATTGGATTGGAATTTTGTAAGAAGGTACAGAAAGAGGATGGGCTGTAGTTTCCTGTATATAATTTTCAGTGTAAAAGGTTGAAACAGGGACACTTGGCACTTCATACAAGTTCGCTCTTCTGGAAAGTTCTATAATCAGGTCATCTTTGGAGATTGTGCATAACTCTTTCTTGGAGAATCCAATTTGGATTAGACTGGTGGCATTGGAAAGAGGACGCATAGGGCTACTTCAGGTCACAATTTTAGAACTTAAATATTCGAAAGTACAGAGTTACAATCATTTCAAGATCGAGCTCCTAAAGTCAAGAAAAAGCAAGATGAGGAAGTTTGATGGCAAGGATCTGGTAAATTGGATCAGATGGAGCAATATTTTGATCTACATGGTGTACCACTATTACAAAAGGTATGTATTGCATCTTCATATTTAGAACTGGATCAATTTTTATGGTATGAAGGGCTTTGTTCTCGTAAACAACTTCTTACGTGGTCAATTTTCATAGAGGAAATAATAGCACATTATGAGGATACAAAGAGCAACACCTTCTTTGGAGCAACACCACAACAATTGGAAAGAGTAAAAGGGCTTTGTGACAAAGTGGAAGGAAAAAAATGGAAACTAGGAAGCATACCCCTCACAACTATGAAGACAGAAGTGTTGTTTCGCCTAGCCTTCCACAACCTACAAGGGTGACACCACAACAATTGGAAGAAAAAAGAGAAAAAGGGCTTTGTTACAATTGTGATAGAAAATGCGCTAAAGGTCATAAGTGTACTGAGAAGAAATTATTTTACATAGAATATGAAGAGGAGGAAGAAAAGGATCAAGAAACATCAAAAGAAGAGGATATATGCCAGGACCCCACCCCAAAGAAAGAAGAAATGAATCACACCATATCTTGTAAAGCATTGGCAAGAATTACCACTCCTCAAACTCTCAAGATAGAAGGAAACAACAAGAAGAAAAAGGTGCAAGAAGTGAAAGATCACATCAAGAAAGAAGAAATTAATCCAACCATATCTTGTAATTCATTGGTCAAAATTACCGCTCCTCAAACTATCAAGATAGAAGGACATATGAAGAAGAAAAAGGTTCAAGTAGTGAAAGATCACATCGAGCATCAACAACAAGTTCTCGAACTTTTAAAGGATAATGCCACTTCGGTGCAAAATCAAACGAAACAACAGGTAGATCAAAATCGTAGTGAAAAATGTTTTGATGTACGTGATTGGGTATTTTTACTGCTACATCTCAAGCAAGCTATTTATGAGAAGGAAATGTTGGCAATACTACATGCACTTAAAAAATGGCTACCTTACCGAATGGGAAGACTCTTCAAGGATGAGGATGTGGAAGCATTGTTTTGTGCTATTTCTATTAGCCAACCAATTTGGATAAACGAAGCAAGGGATGAATGGAAGAAGGACAACGAAGTATGGCCACTTATTCAAAAGTTGCGAAAGATCCCAATTCAAACAATATTGCCAGAAATTGAAGAGGAAGGAAAAACCATATTGGAACCTGGAGCAGTCACAGAAACAAGAACCCGACAGTTACGAAATTGATCAATTTCAGAGTATCTCATCAAGTGGAAGAATTTACCCATCGAAGATTCCACATGGGAGGACAATAATTTTATACAGAAGCATCAAGAAATACTCAAGCGTTGAGGACAACACTTTTTGAAGGAGAGGGGCATGTTAGGCCCCTATACTACTAGTGTAACCCCTTATTATTATTAGTACAACCCACTTATTATATTGATGTACCCATGTAGTCCCATTTTTTTACTTTTGTGCCCCATAGAGCCCACTATTGTTTTATTATGCCTTACATTATTCTATTATGTCAGCTCTTTTTGGATTTTTTTATATGTTTTTTTATTGGGGGGGGGGGACCGCTCTGATTATGTTATGACCCCTTAGACTCCTATATATAGAAAGGAGGTCTTTTCATTTGAATCATCCAAGAATTGTTAATTTATGTAATGTAAAGGAGGTTGCCCCCTCAAAGAGGCTGAATTCTAAGGCATTGATCTATATTTTCTATATTTTCTTGAACTAGTTTCATAACAGGATGGGACTTCCACATTCTTCTTGACCATAGCATGTCTGAGCTAAATATCTCTTCAACCATTCACCTCCATGCCATATTCCAGGCATGAATATGGGATCTCATAGAACACATCAATCAAAAACCATCAAGGGCTTCCAGAGGCCATCTACCACAACCCATTAAATAGTGATTCCACCTCATGGTCAGACATCACAAGACCATCAATAGATTGGTCTCGATTTAGGCCTTCTAGGTCTTCTAGAGCATTTTTCCAACCAAGGGTTCCAGGACTAGTAACTCAACCCACAACGTTTACTAGGCTTCCAAAGTGTTTGTCCAACAAAGGCTTATAGACTAGTAACTCAACCCACCAAGGGATTCTAGAGCATTTTTCCAACCAAGGCTTCCAGGACTAGTAAATGAACCTAAGTTGTTACAAGACTTCGAGAGAATTTGTCCAACTAGGGCTTTCAGGACTAATAATTCAACCCAAGAGAAGGAAATGTGAGAACCAACCAAAACAAAAAAGGGAAAAAAAATACACAATCGGCATGCCTATCCAGGAAATGGCAAGGCTAGCAAATCCACTGCCAATCTTAGCAACCAAAAAACCACATCACCACCATGCCAATCCATGGGAATGACAAATCACAACCAAGAAACCACATGCACATGCCATCCATGCCAAAACTAGTGAGGGAAACATACATGTAACTTAGTAATTGGAAGAAAAATCTATTGTAGTTGTTGATCCCCATGTCCTCCTGCACTTTCCTACTCTTCCTTTGCCTTCTTGCTCCAAAAATCCAAGTATGCCACATCCTCCAAGAGTGCTCCAATGAAACTCTTAGTATCCAAGAGTATGAGAGAGAGCGAGTAATGAGAGAGTTCCAAAAATGAAATAACAAAAGGTTACCAACTGATCCTCAGAAGCCTTTTTATGAATGAGGCCTTTATTTTATTCATTTTCCATTATTTTCCTTCATTTTCCTAGTCACATGCAACATATGACCTTTAACCTTCTTTTTCTCCTAATTGCCATTATTTTCATAAATAAATGTGCCAACAATGCCATTTTTCCTTTCCAATGCCTTAGCCATTGCCTTTGTCAATTTCCTTAGTCATTAATAACAAAATTATGACCACACTAGGGTGTCTTGCCAAACATTCATCTTGGAGTAAGTGTCCCATTAACCATGGTTATTATTTTTTCCTTTATTAAATTTTATTAAATGGAATTTTCACCAGGGCTATTACAGTCCTCTTGTACCATAGACCACACTCCGTTATGCCTCTGTAGTATCTAAAAACATGTTTTTCTTCCTTTCAATACAACTTGGTAGGCTTCACCATATCTTCAATCAACTTGTTAACTACATATCATATGTCGGGCCTTATGCTTAACATATACATCAAGGATCTCACAAGCTGCCTGTAGATAGTAGCATCTACTACCTCTCCTGAAGAAGCACTCTCCTTCATCTAGTTTGTAGATAGAGGTGTGTCCATAGGCTTGCAGTTCTCCATGTGAAACCTCTGAAGTATTTCATAGGCATACTTCCGTTGACTCACAGACAACTCACCATCACCATGCCATACTTCCATCCCAAGGAAGTAATGCATCAATCCCATCTATTTCATCGGTCCTCCTTTCAAGAGAAGATAAATTGCTCATCCCATGTAAGTATGAAGTCATCAAAATACAAGAAGAAGATAAGAAACTTTCCATCTATGACAATGTGATAAACATTGGCATATGCTTCAGTTTTGGTGAAGCCCAATCCATTGAGATACATGTTAATTTGAGTGTACCATGCTCAAGGTTCCCGTTTGACACCATAAATAGCTCTCTTGAGGGTACACACATGTGTCTCCCTATCGTATGTATCAAATCACTTTGGATTCTCTATATAAGTTTCTTCGTCAATAATACCATTGAGAAATGTGGTATTTGCATCCATATAGTGTATCTTCCACCCATCTACTCAACTAATGCTAGAATGGTTATGATGGAGGAATATCTTGCCACATGGGAAACTGTTTCCTCATAGTTCACTCCCTCTACATCAGAGAAGCCATTGGCCACAAAATTTTCCTTGTACTTCTCGATGCTCCCATAAGGTTTATGCTTCACTTTGTAAATCTATATAGAACCAACCATTCACTTGTTCTCTGGGTTCAACACAACCTCCCGTACATTGTTCTTCATGATGGAGTCGTACTCCTCCAACATGGCATCAACCCACACTAGTTGAGAAATTGATTCCTCAAATGAAGAAGGCTCCATATCAATGATTTTTTTGATGAGAACCATATATATGGTCTAATTTTATAGTGACCTCATCTTCATGTGTTGAGATGTAGGAGCTCCTACATCCTTCCGTAGATTTTGTACCAATCTCTCAGCTTCTTGAGTTCTCTTCGTCCCCTCTCTGGAAGATTCTGGTTGAGTGGGTGCCTCCACTCAGCTTTTTGTCTACTCCTCTATATGTGGTTGCTACATATCATTCTGAGGCTCTGTCTAAGGCTCCTCCTTAGGAACTAAAAGCTCCTCATCCGGTGGGATACTCAACTCTCACTATAGAAAGTCTCTCATGACCTTCTCCTAAAAAACTGTAACATCTCTCCTCACTATTATCACCCTGAGTGAGGGAAAACGCATCATATAATTATGTGGTGTCTCTTTGTATCCTACAAAGACTCCCATCTCAGCTGTAGGCTCAATTTTCTTCCTGCTATCCTTGGAAATATGACAATACATAGTAACTCCAAAAAGTATGGAATGAGATACATCTCACTTCCTCCGAGAGAAATATTCTTCGGGTGTGATCATGCCAAGTACTCTGTGAGGGCTCTTGTTCTACAAATAACCGATGTTGTTGCATTATTTTTCCCATAGATGTAATGGTAGCCCCTAATCATGCAACATAGTTCTTACTTCTCCCACTATTCTTTTGTTCTTCCTTACAACCACCCCATTTTTCTGTGAGTTATGGGGTTGTATCATTTCTCTTCTAATATAATCTTTGGCACAAAAGTCCTTGAAGGTGCTAGAAACATATTTTCCTCCATTATCACTTCTCAAGGTTTCCATTTTATGACCAGTCTCCTTTTCAACCAATGCATTAAATTAAAAAAGAAAAGAAAACTTGATCTTTCTTCTACATGAAGAAGATCCAACATTTTATTGAAAATTCATCAACAAAAATCAGATAATACCTATGATTTGTTGTAGAGGTTGTATAAAATCGTCCACATACATCAAAGTGAACTGACTCTAAGATTGGTCAAACTTTGTTATCTCAGCCCTAGAAGGTGGATTTGACATATTTCCCCAATGTGCATCCCTTGTAGACATCATTCTGGTCAAGGGTGCATTTCGGGAGACTGGTGGTGATCTGTTGCATGATTTTTAAGCCTCCATATTGTAAATGTCCCATGTGCATGTTCCAAATTTCTCCAACATCCTGACTCCACACTTGTCCAACCTTGATACTTAATGAACTGAAATATTCCACCTCAATATTGTCGATATTCTTCACTTGAACTTCAATTAGTTTCACTTGCCCGGTAGCTAAATTTCTTAGGAAGGATTCCCCCTACTAAAAAAACATCATATCCATGATCCTCCAATACATCTATAGAGATCAAGTTCTTATTCAACCTAGGTACATACATGACATCTTAAAGGTTATGGTACCAATTCCTTTGGTACTATACTTCCCATCATCCCCAAGTTCTATGTGCATCTAGAGATCCTTCTCCTCTAGGCTGGTGAAGAATTATTTGAATCCTATCATATGAAATGAGGCACCTAAATCTCGATACCACACACTCCTCATCACAGTGTTCACCATGCATGCAATCAAGGTGAAGTCTAATTCGAGTTGTGAGACAAATGCTTCACATCCCACTCATGAAGGATTCTTGTTAGACTTCTTGTGTAGAAACTTTTTTGCATGCTTCCAAAATTCATGGAAGCGAAATGATTTTATCTTTATTAGGTTCATCTTCTTGCCACTGTTCTGGCTGGTCTCCAGTTTGATTTGGGTCTTCTTTCCTTTTCCATTGTTTCCCTTCCAAACCAGGGAAAAGTTATCTTCCTCTTCAAATTTGGATGCTACGCCATCTCTAGTATTCCTCTATATTTATTCCCACACGAGATCACACCATAATCTCTCCCAGTTTTGTAGTTTATCCCTTCCATTTAGAGAGCATTGATAGTTATAAGAGGATTTTCAAAGCCCTAGGAGATCTATGCTCACTAGTTTTGAAGAGGGAATATTTTCTCCAACTCCTCTAACATCATCTTAACACTGGGTGAAAGTTGAGAGGTAATGTTAGTGATTTCTCCTTTTTGCATGCAGATGTTTCTGATCTTGTCTGTCAATGCCAATTTCCTAACATCACTACCATTTTCAAATATTTTATTGATAATATTCCACATAGCAAAGGGAGTCTCCTTCCCATGTAAATTAGTTATTATGTGATCTCTCACACCCTCTCAGATGATCCTCTTTGGTTTTTTAGTATCCTTATTCCACTAGGCTAATTGTTATGCATCTCATACTATAGGCTTTGGGTCAGTTTTGGCATACTCTAGCACACCATTATCATTGAGAATTTCATCCATCCTATCCTTCCAATCTATGAAATTATATCTTACCTCAAGGGCATACTCCAATTTAAACCCATTGAAAGACATTTTTCGCATGGAATAAAAACGCTTCACTTAATCTCTAAATCAAATTTCTGAAGGAGAAGATCTATTGACTTGTTTTTTGTTTAATGTATACTCTAATACAATGTGGAAATTGCAAGAAATTTTCTACTACTGATGAAAAATTGAAGAGATTAAAAATTTCCTCTACTATTCTATGGAATGGAAATCACAATTTAGAAACATATGAAATGACATGTAACCATTAAAACACCACAAGAAAGTAACTATTTGTAGGGAAACCCAACTAGGAAAAACCACTCCACTATTTTTCATTAATTAGATGAGAAAGAGAAACTACTACAATGTATTCCTTCGATCCTGGAGCACAACCTGCACTGTAAAATTTTTAGAAAATATTGAGAGGGGGGGTGAATCAATATTCCTTAGCAATTAGCACTTTTAAATATTTTAAGAGCATTATTTAATCTTAAATTATCATTAATGTTTATGTAGTAACAATAGTGAATAAAATAACACAGGAGGCACAAAAATTTTAGGTGGAAAACCGCCTTTAGCCAAAAACCACCGAATGATTTTCTAATAATTATTTAATATTCAGCTCGAATTCAAAAGAAAGCTCCAACTTCCTAGAATCTATAAAAGCATTCTTCTCCAGCTCCCACTTGATGGATGCTCTATCGCCCGAGATTCTTCAGTAGTCAGCTGAATAGATGCTCCAACACCCAATGAGCTACAACTCACCCTAACACCACCCTACCACCGTAAAGTTTTCAAAGGCTTGAACCTATTGGTCAATTCATGCACCAGCCTAGCACCACCCTACCACCCTATAGAAGAATAAAAGAAGAATGGACTCCCGTACCAAGGAAAGTGGTCCACTTTACAATGATGTAGAAGAAAAAGGCACACTAGATCATAACCCCAACGATGACACAACCACCTATTGATGATCCTAGACCTCCCAACACTTCCTCTTCAACTCTTGGAAGATAGACACTTGTACAACATTTACAATGATGTTTTTATAATTACTCTATACAATGATAATTTTACAAAGATTATATGCAGTGCTTCCCACTTGAAGACTTCATATGGTGAACTTCTTGATGTTGTTCTACACCTCGATTGTTGATGTTGTACCCTTTCTCACTCTTTAGAACATTATATTATACATTGAGTCTTCTCTTGATGAATATATAGTACCTGGAAAAAATCTTCAAGGAAATACCCATGACATGAAAATAGAAAAACTTACCTCATCTTGCAAAGCATAAGTCAGTGCTAAACAAAAACAAAAAATTAGAATACAAAGAACCTAATGCAATTAAGAAATGAGCATGTATATACACAAGATAGTTACCTGTAGCTTACATCTACTACATCATTTTGTTGCACCTCGCTCTTTGCTTCCCTAGAATGTCTGGTCCTTTGCACCCCTTGACAACACTTGATCTAGTTTTTCTCGCCTTCTTGGATCACAATATTTAATCTGATGTCTCTGTGATTTCAGATCTCCAATATGTGAAATTTAGTCCTGTAGTATCCATGTGAGTCTTCTTTCAAATTTCATAGGTCTAATCCAATTTGGACTCTTGAAGGCAAAGTTATCCCCAATCTCTCACAATGACCTAATTATGGACTATGTCATTAGAGCGAACTTCTACGACGTGCAATGTGTCATTGTTTCCTCCTTCGGCTTTCAAATTGATACACCAGAAACTATAGTCCATTCACTATCTTCCACTTTTCTATAATTCCAATACTTTTCTCAGAGAGAGAGTTATGACGATTTTCCCAAGGTCACTTCTTTGAGATGAAACTTGGCAGCCTACAAAAACCCTAACCTCCACAGATGATATCTCCGAAAATACAGTAGACCAAGATCTAAAATTTGGTCACAACATTAATCAAGATTGTGAGTCAAATGGGTTTTAATTTCAAAATCTAAGACTTCACAAAAATTAAGCTATAATGAAAATTCCACGATCACTTGATTTGGAGGATATATTAGATTTCTTTTATAGAGTTGAGAGGTTCTTCTATAGAGAATGTTGGAGGGATTTTAGGAGCTTAAAAAATTATTCATTAATGATTATTCAATGACAAAAACCAATTATGAGTGCCATGCCACAACCCCACAGGGTTTTAGCCCACTAACAAGGGTTACTAACTTCAAACATGAATATCTCTCAAACCATGAAGAATTACTTGGCATGCCATATATCAATAGAAACAGCTCAACGAATAGAATCCATTTAGAAGATCCTTGACTAAACATAGATTATTTTTTCAAGTCAAAATTCCCTTTCATGATTAAGGTAGCCCATGGTGATGCTTGGGTTGACATCAATGACAACCTCAGGTCATCTTTAGATCAATAATCTCCCCCTTTGGCATTCACGGCAACACAAGTACTCCCACTGTGATCAGGGCACCTCTTCCTATCACCTTTACTCACCCTTTGACATCATTGGCAAAGGTTAACTCCCCCTGACACAAAATCATCCTGCAGACCTATACACACTTCCACTAAACCTTTATTTTCTGAATAAGGAAAATCTAATGAGAACTTGGGAGAATCCCAAGCTTCTGGTGAGGATATTCAAATGCTTCATGAGGTAAAGGTATAGTGAAGATATCAATGATTTTTTTCTTTTGTACCAACATATTCAGGCTTGATACTGTTTTTGGTGACCTGCTCTCTAACGAAATGGTATTTAATAGGAATGTGCTTTGTTTTGGAATGTATCACAAGATCCATGGAGATACTGATGGCACTGGTGTTATCACAAAATATGGGAATAGGCTCATCAAACTTGAGTTGAATATCTTGGAAAGTTTTCTTCATCTAAAGAGATTGAGTACAACAAGTTGTTACTGCGATATATTCTACTTCTACTATGGATAATGAGATTGAGGATTTCTCTTTGCTCAACCATTATACGAGACAACCACCTAGATAGAATTATCCTCCACTAGTACTCTTACAATCATCAACACTTCCTACCCAATCTACATCTGTAAAGGCTTGAATAATGAGATTATTTCCCTTGGGATACCACAAGCCATATTTTTTTTGTGGCCTTTAGATATCGAGGAATTCTTTTGACGACAATAATATGTGATTCTTTTGGTGCTGCTTGGAATCTTGCTACTTGTCCAACTGCTTGGATAACATCTGGCTAGGAGGATGTTACATATAGAATACTACCAATCATAGATCTATACAACCTCTGATCCACATGATTAGGTGTGTCATGTATGCTCAATTTGCAACTTGTTACCATCGGAGTAAGGATGGGTTTGCAATCTTCCATTTTGAATTTCTTGAGAATTTCCTTGATGTACTTGTCTTGACATATAAATATTCCTTTCTCTTGCTGAGATATTTGAAGCTCTAAGAAGTATGTAAACTCACCAAGTAAAGACATCTCGAACTCACTTGGCATATTTGTAGCAAGCTTCTTACTTCGTCGATCATCATTTCTACCAAAGATTATATCATCCAAATATACCTCAACGATTGTTAAATTATCTTTATATATTTGTACGTAAGGATTTCTATCAACAGTACCTTTCTTGAATCCTTGTTGACATATATGTCTGTCAAGATGAGCACACCATGCTCTGGGAGCTTGCTTGAGACCATACATGGCCTTCTTTAACTTGCAAACATAGTATTTTTTTTTTCTCATAGTAGAAAACCTTCAAGTTGTTCGATGTAAACTTCTTCTTCTTCTAATTCTCCATTAATAAATTGTGGCTTAGTAATTATTTAGTAGACTTTTATTTTTCTTGAACATGCATAGGCAAGAAACATCCAGATGACTTCCATTATGGCAATTGGTGCAAATGTTTCATCCAAATAAATTCCTTCCACTTGTGCATATCCTTTGTACACTAATCTTGTCTTGTTCCTGGTAACCTATAATCCCTCAACTATTTTTCTCCCCATAAACCTTTAATTAAACTACCTTCCTGTCAATCATAGACTTATGCCATATACTACTGCATAGACTCCTCTTGTACAAACATTAAGTAGTCGACAAGCCATATTGTTCAAAATAGTGAGTCACCTAATGGGCCATCTTGACTTGAGTCATTATCTAAAGCAACTGCTAATTCCTTATGACATTTTGCTTTTACAAATCCTCAAAGAATAACTGATGAAACCTTGTTATCTGCTTTGTCTTCCTGTACCTGTTTCCTTTTCCAGACCTTCTTATTCTTGCAATCTCGAGTCGTGTGCCCATAGTTATGAAACTTGAAGCATTCAATTTTGTTCATAAGTGATTCCATCTTATATATGCAACCATGAGTGCTATGGCCTTAGTTATGGCATTTGAAACATTCAATATTTGGCCCATCTAGCAAGTATTCTCTTTTTACAAAATCATTGTGGAACTTGTCTCGTGATCCTGCAAACTTGCTTCTACATATTTTACAGATAATGATTGTACCTGTCAAAAACTTCACAATCCCTAGCCATATGTCCATAGTTAGCACATAAAAATCAATAACCATTAAATAAATGAACATACCTAGAAACGTTTTCATTATTCTTTGGAGGCAGTGTTGTAGTTTCTTGTGGTCCTTTGTTCTTGATTGCCTTGGTATTGTTCTTTGGAGTTGCAACATTCTTCTTTGACATTTCACTTTGATCAACTTCCTTCTTAGAATCATCTTGTGAAGCTATGGAGATTGTACCTTCATCAACTTGAGCTCTACCATCTTTAATTGCCTTCATTTTCACTTCTTCATCTATCTCATCTTGTAAGTATTCTTTTTGTGATCCCTTGAGCTTGTTAATCTCATCACGAGTTGCATCAAGTTCTTCTTTATTTTGAGCAAGATCTTTTTGAAAGCATCTTTTCAAGATCTTACTTCTTTTTTTTGCCTCCTCAACGTGTAGCTCGAGAAGAGTGGTATTCTCTACTTCTCTGTTGAGAACCTGTATTTGTTCCTTCTGCTTCGTATTTTCATTTCTGAGCCTACTTGTTTCTATTGAAGATGTTTCCAATTCCTTTTTATTTTGGTCAATGGTGGATATGTATCTTTGATCAGATTCATTCTTTTCCATTTCTGCTTCCCACATCTATTGAGTGATCCTACTAATCTCTACAGATGTTGTGTCGAGTTCTTGTTACTTCTGTTGGACTTCTCTCTTGAGGTCTCATGTCACTGTATTATTGATTTCTTACAACCTCTTTTGAAGTGACTCTTCAATACATTTGTGTTCTTCATCTTCAATTTTGAGACCTTAAACTTGTTCTTCAAGAGTATTGGAACGAATCTTCTCAGCCTTGAGCTCTTTTATAAGCTTGATTTCCTGCTTAGAAAATTCTTCTATGGTCAACCCTTCTTCATCATACTTAGAAGAATCTGAGTTTTCAATAACATCTTGACCTGATTTCTTTTTTGAATAGAGATTATGAAGCTTTTCCCAAAGAACTTTAGCTATTGAACATTGACCAACTTTTGCTTTCATAGAATTTGGAAAAACATTCAAAATTACATTCATGGCCTTTGAATTGTATCTTTCAGCATCATCGGTAGATGTGTCTCGAGAAACAATTGATTCCCATAATCCATGTGCTTGAAAAGATACTTCCATCCTGGATTCCCATGTGCAGTAATTATCTACATCAAAATCAGGGGTTGGTACACAATACTGACTTTCTTGAGATTTTGTTGCACCTATACCTTCCTTTGAAATCTTTGTAACCCAATTCTTTGACTTTCCCATCTCTATGCTCTTAAAACTAACTTCCAATGGTTAAGCTGTTGCTAAAGGAACCAAGCTCCGATTCCAGTTATTGGAAAATACTGGGGGCGGGGGGGATGAATCAGTATTCCTTAGCAATTAGCAATTTTAAATCTTTTCATAGGATTAGTTAATCTTCAATTGTTATTAATGTTTATGCAGTAACAATAGGGAATAAAATAACACAGGAGGCACAAACATTTTAGGTGGAAAACCCCCTCCGAGTAAAAACCACCGAACGCGTTTCTAATAATTGTTTAATCTTCAACTCTAATTGAAAAGAAATCTCTAACTTCCTAGAATATTGAAAAGCATTTTTTCCAGCTTCGACTGGATGGACGCTCCAATGCCCGAGATTTTTCAGTAGTTAATTGAACGGATTCCCCAACACCCAATGAGCTACAACTCACCCTAACAACACCCTACAACCCTGAAGTTTTTATAGGCTTGAACTTGCTCGTGATTTCATGGACCAGCATAACACTAGCCTAGCACCCTATAGATGAATAAAAGAAGAATGGACTTATGTACCAGGGAAACTGGTCAACATTACAATGATATATAATGATGTAGAAGAAGAAGACACACTAGACCATAACCCCAACTATGACACAACCAACTAATGATGGTCCTAGACCTCCCAACACCACCTCTTTAACTCTTGGAAGATAGTCACTTATACAACATTTACAATGATGCTTTTACAATGACTCTGTACAGTGATACTTTTACAATGATTGTATGCAGTGCTTCCCTCTTGAAGACTTCATATGGTGAACTTCTTGTTGTTGTTTTGCACCTTGATTGTTTCTCTTATCATGCTACCCTCTCTCACTCTTTAACACATTAGATTATTCATTGAGTCTTCTCTTTATTAATATAAAATACCTACAAAAAGTCTTCAAGGAAATATCTATGGCATGATAATAGAAAAACTTACCTCGTCCTACAGACCATATATCAATGCTAAAAAAAAATTAGAATAGAAAGAACCTAATGAAATTAAGAAATGAACATGCATATATAGAAGATACCTACCTATATCTTACCTCTACTGCATCATTTTATTGCATCTTGCTCTTTTCTACCTTAGAAAGTCTGGTCCTTTGCACCCCTTGACAACACTTGACCTAGTTCTTCTTGCCTTCTAGGAGCACGATATTTAATATGATGTATCTCTGTGATTTCGGATCTCCAATATGTGATCTTTGGTCCTATAGTATCCCTCTAAGTCTTCTTTCCAATGCCATAGGTCTAACCCGATTTGGACTCTTGAAGGCAAAGTTATGCCCAATCTCTCACAATGACCTAATTATGGACTAGTTTAGTAGAGCGAACATGTATGACATGCCACGTGTCATTTTTTTCTCCTTCAGATCTAAGATTGATACATAGAAAACTAAAGTCTGTGCACTATCCACCACTTTTTACAGAATTCCAATCCTCCTCTCAGAGGGAGAGTTATGAGTATTTTCCCAAGGTCACTTCTTTGAGATGAAATTAAGGAGCCTCCAAAAACCCTATCTTCCACAGATCATATCTCCAAAAATATAGAAAACAAGATCTAAAATTTGTTCACGACATTCATCAGGATTGTGAATAAAATGGTTTTTCATTTCAAAATCTAAGACTTCACAGAAATAAAGTTATGGCGAAAATGCCACGATCACTTCATTAGGAAGATTTATGAGAATTTCTTTTATAGAGTTGAGAGGGGCTTCTATCAAGAATGTTGAAGGGATTTTAGGAGCTTAAAAAATTATTAATTAATGACTATAATGACCAAAACCATTTATGAGTGCCATGCCATAACCTCATAGGGTTTTAGCCCACTAACTGGGGTTACTATCTTCAAACATGAATATCTCTCAAACCATGAAGAATTACTTGGTGTGTCATATATCAACAAAAACATCTTGATGAGTAGAATCCATATAGAAGATCCTTGACTCAAAATAGAGTAGGTTTTCAAGTAAAAATTGACTTGAAAGATCAAGGTTTCCCTTGGTGCTACTTTGGATGACATCGATGACAACCTCATATCATCTTTAGATCAACAAAACTTGTTCTCCTACTAATTGTCCCACTCTATGCGACACTTAGCCAATTCAAGGATCCAATTTTCTCCTCTTTCCTTGAACAATCTTGTAGGAAATTAGCTCCTACAATAGAGGAATTTTCTCCTATTTTCTTGTGCAATTACAAAGGAATGATTCACCTGCTTAACTACCAATCCTTTATGCTCAACTAATATATAATTGATAATTACAATGTGCCTTTTCCTACACTCTAGCTAAGAAATTTGAATTCCATGCATGGCTGGGTTATTTTTAGCTGATTAACTAGTTTAACTGAGATCATTGAGTTAACAACAATTATGCTAATCAACCAACCTTCAACTAACTCAAATAGTTACTTGAGCTCAATTAACTGAGTCAAACTAAAAATAACTGAACTATATTGCTAAATTTTAACAATCACTACATGTAAAACTCTACTTCTAGCCTATCACTTGAATTTACTATGTAAACTAGTATATAAAGACATGTCACACAATTTAATTACAATCCAAGTCATCCTACTAATGTGAAAAATTGAATTACTAAATTTGACTAAGGCACAAGTAAAATTTAGCCTTTATTGCTACAATTCCTAACATATTTAGTGTTGATCACATAGAGGAAGAAAAAAATTGTTTTCTTTGCTCGACTAGAATTAGAGTTTTGAGACATGAACTAGTGGGAAAGCCACATGGAGACCTTGAGGTGAAATGGAGATCCTTGAGTAATTGTGTGGGTGGATTTCAAAACCCTCACAAATTCACATTTGCCGTACAAAGTATGTATAGGACTAGTGGACTTGGTGTCATTACTTTAGCTAGAGGTATGAATATACTCTATAGGAGTATACCATAGAGTTAACAAAGATGGCGATAATGTAGTGTTTCTCCCTAAAGAACCCTAATGTACTGCTCTATATAGCCATTTGTGGAAGAAAGTGATGTTTTTCAAACCTATATTGATGGGTGAGAATTCTGTACATGTACATTACCTAGAAAATATAGGCTATAAGAATGAGAAATCAAAAGGGCTAAAGAAAAAGGAGCACTAGGATGCTTTGAATAAGGGGAAGAAGAAGTGAGAGAAAAATATTAAAATATTGGAGAAGCAACATGTTAGTGCAAAGATCCATGAAACCACTACAACCAGCGTAGCATTGACAGTAATATAGAGGACATTGACAGTAATATAGAGGAGACATCTTGGAAGTTACATCTGTTAGGGTCCTATAATTTATAGGATAAATGATCGTTGAATTTTTTCTTTAAGTGTCTTAGATTGTAAATAATATAGATTTCTGCTTATGATTTTGAAAATAAAAGATAGAAAGATGAAAAAAAGGTGAAAAGAGGGTAGAAATACAAAAATAAAAGAAAAGAAAAGGAAAAGAAATGGTAAATGAACCCTATAAAAAATGAATAAAACTGAAAGTGATGCTAGTTTAAGTGCCACTACTAGCCTTCTAGCTTTGTAAAAGAATAAGTAGATGAAATTGTGTGCAGCTTGTTCAAAATGCCACAATCCCTTTTTGCTTGAGACATATAGTTTAATCATGCTCAAGCTGTTTTCAATTTATCCCAATCAGGTCAGAGTGAATAACTTAACCAGACAATTTAATCTTGGTTAAGATTAGATAGGTAGAAGTAGGTGAATAAGGTTAATCCAACTATTTAATCTATATTAATCTAGCTGACTAGATTAATCTAGTGTTTGAAACAAATAACCTTTATCTCTTAGGTTAAAAATTGAAGGGGTTTTCAAGCTCAAATTCACTGACATTTTGTTTTAAAATAACATTAAAATAGGGAAAGGAACTTTTTTTATGAAATATGTCTCAAGTAGTCCTTATCTAAAGTTTTCACTTTGGGTTATGTGTTATGCACAAAAATATTTGGTGGAACCTCATGTGTTAAATCCCCCTATAAATCACCACCACCTAATTACTCCTCACCTACATCCAACAACCCACTACATTTTTCAAACCCCCATGAAGCAACAAGTTTTAAAAATATGGGGGTGTGCTTCCGAATAGCGATTTACCACCTTCCTACGTGGCATCATCAGGTGTGCTCGGAACCCCCCCCCCCCTCCCCATAAACACGATACCACCATACCCCATCTCAATAAACTCGATACCACTGTAGCCCTCCTCCGAAAGAAGTAGTTCCTTCCCACCTAACACACATTCCCGCCAAGGGTAGCCTCCATGTCTTATTACAGCTACCAATCCTGTCGTGCCACCTTACCCCATGTCTTGTCACTACCGCTAATGGTCCCACTCAACATATCCGCCAATCCCCAGTTGCCACATCTAAGACTATTTAAACCTCCATTAGTCACCTATTTATTTTCCTGTGCTATTATAGGGAGTTTAATTCCCCAAACATGATGTTAATCTAATGGCTAAGGCCCGATCACGGCAAATAAATATGACATTCAACACCACAATTACACCTTTCTCTCCCTAGTCATTCAATAGTTTTCCCATCCTCTGTGATGTTACCTTTCCGTAACATTACTACTTCCTAACATTCATCATTTGATAGAGGCCTGCTACTCTAAATGCCTATTATTATCCTACACATAGTGACTTCCCCTTGCTACAGTCTTCAATTTCCTAGCCCATGATCACCATCGCACCAAAAAATATTGTTGTGATCAATCCAATGCATCATCCCCCTATTTATTTAGACCATATACCACTGGCATACCAATATTATAAAATCGTCGAAGCACAGTGCAAAATTGACTTGTTTGAATTGTGTTGTTGGTTCTGAGATAAATTCCTTAACTAATTTGGCAAGATACATCTCTGGCAATCTAGACTCCCTCTATTTTCTATTCCCCAATCCTATCATTTTCCTAAATTTTTCTTGAGATGCCAAGCCTCTTACCTTCCAAGCAAGAGGGAAATTGTCTCCCTAAATGGTGAAATTATCTTCATCATCAAAGTTCACAACATTAATCAAATGCTACAGGTTCTCCACTATGATTCCCTTTCCCCTTTATCCATTGAAGCTCTCAGAGAAATCTACCAGAAGTTAACTCTTCCCCATAGAGCAGCCATCTTTGAGATATTCCTCCTTGAAGACTCCCAACTCCCTAAGAAAAATCGCCCATATCCCTCTTTTATGTTCCCTCAAAGAACAAGACAAACTATTTATGTTTTGTCTTCCATTCTTTGTTACTACTCAGATGAGTGGGTAGATGATCCTATTATAGCATTTCTATCCACCCTTTCTTCCAAAGAAGGACCACCAGTCACCTTTGATTATGGTCACTTCTTATCAAATATAATTCATGAACAATTCCTTTAGTTTGTAACTGAAGGAATGTTCAAATATTTATCCACTCTGTTGTATATGTTTCTATTTTTCGAAGTAGATAAGTTTCCATTCTCAATGACAAAATTAGATCAGCAAGGAGAGACCTAATTAGTTTTTTTCTAGACTTCCTTAGTCAGAAAAAAATCATAGGAGTACATATTTTGAGAGTTTATAGATCAGTTTGTATATCTTGTATTAAGTGGCCATCAAGTTTGAAGTATCAGTGAAGAAATTCATAAGCTTCTGCAACTCAGTGAGCAGGTTAAAACAGGGGATTGGTATCTTTACCAATCATTTACAGAGATTAGAATGTATGGTTCAAAGATGCCACCATACAAACTTACCAAATATGTTCCCATGAGGATATTTTCCCTGGAATATATCACACAGAATATTCATTCTCATCATATTCATTTTGTGGTAGCCAAAAAGAAATCCTAGTTTAGGATCAAGACACAAGTTGAACTTTTTATTTGTAATACTAGAGAATCAGGAGAGGAAACAGGCCTCCTGCTAAAAAAAGTGAACTTTCCTCTCATCTTCACTTGGTCTTATGTCCCCTTTGGGGTAATTTTGAAATTGAGAGTAAAACAAAAAACTACATCATATGTGCACACACAAAGGCCTGAAACTGAAACGTATATGAACCAACACACTTGGGTGGAAAACACATTGTAGGAGGTCAAGGAGCAACTACTTACAAGGATAGCTTCAGAGGCTCCAATACCAAAAGATAAAATAGATAAGAGAGCAAGAGAGGATGATTCTCTAGTCACCAATGTCTCGGCCAAGGAATTTAAAATATATGCTAAGAAACTCAAATCAGGCTCTAGTTCTAAAATAGAATTTCCATCACTAGAGGTTACACAAGGTACTATTGTGCTCTTAGTATTGAAGACTTTCAAGCTGGACAATGGAACTAAAAAATCTCCACCATCTTCCTTAGTTACAAAGGATATTCCAGCTACTATGCCTCAAACACCTAAAACTTATACAGAGTAGAGACAGTTGGACATTTTACAGAGATATAAGGAAATCAAGTAAAGGAATGAGGCCATTCATGACAACATATCAGCTTAGTTCAGAAAGAAATCCTACTCTATCCAACATAGACTCATTTCGGCATATGATATAGAGAAGGGAAGAATGCATATGGCATTCTTGCAGGGCCAGGTCCTTGAACAAAAGTCAACAACAAACTTCAAACATGCCAATTTTGAATTTTAGTGCAAGGATGTCCATCCTTTGGATCAAATAGATATGCACAGGTAGGCAAGTGAGATGGTATATTCAACGTTCACACAAACTCCTATCACTACCTCAAAACTACAGCTCACTCTAAATAATGTGTAGTCTTAACTCAAATTGGAGAAAGTCTCCTCATTGGCCAAAGTTTCTAGAATCAAATATTTGGAGGAAACGGTAGAGAAAGATACAAGAAAAATAATGAGAAAGACGAATGATGATATTGTAGCATTGAAAAAGAAATTCAAGCTTCCAGCAACAGAAGACCCCCAGGCTAAAGAAATTGGAGAGAGAGAGCTGCAAAAGGAAGAGATGCTAAAGTTTCCTGTGGAGCAAAGTGCCCAGATTAAAATAATGGAAGCTAAAATGGAAAAGATTATAAAGGAAAAGGAACAAAATGTACATCTTGCAGTTGTTCCTCTTGATGCAGTTCTAATTGCATCTCTGCTATAGACAGTTGTCCCTACAACAAATACTACAACCAAAACATCATCCTCAATAGCACTTCGCAGTTCAATAGTGGATGACTTAGTTAAATTGGCTCAATCTATGGAAAATATGACTATACAGGGAGAAGGGTTGAAGAAACTAAAGTAGGAGATAAAAAAATTGTATGAGCTGAGTAAAGGTATGAAAATGCCTACTCAACAGAAACACAAAAAACTCATACCTTGTCCCAAAGAGTGCAAAAAATGGAAGAAGACTACGCCATGGGAAAAACATTGGCAGAGGTGAAAGAAAACATATGGAAAATAATTAATGAAGACATGGGAGAAATTTGGCCTTCTATCCAAATCATTTTTGAACAGAAGGAACTTTTTGAAAGGTCAACTGAAGCCATTGAGTAGGTTAGAAAGCGACTAGGAGATAAACCAAATGAAGCCATTGAGATGACTAAATATATGAATTTCAAGAACAATCAAGAGTTAGAATAATTAGAGATTGAAGACATAACCGAAACCATTTTGGAAGTCAGAAAGTTGTTGCCTAAAAGGAACCTTATGAGATAGCTTGAAGAGAAAGGGAAAAACATGAACATAGGTATACAGAGCTTCTTTGCCAAGCTAGAGCCTCTCTACAAGAAGGGACTTCCAAACCTGTTAGTTATTATTGAAAATCTCATTACATGACCACATTACAATGCACAGACTATGAATAAGGCAAGAGACATCTCAAAATTTAATTCTGGAAGACTCTGCATGCTAGGAAGGGCGTTTCTGGAAGCACTATTGTTTGTAATTAACATCCAATATGCAATTTCAAATTTGTTCATCACCCAACTAACATTTTCTATTCATGGTGAAGTTGATGAAGTGTACAAAAAATTAATGAAGATGAATATCCCAAGCGAACAACGCTAGGATAAACTCTGCGAATTTTCAGACTAAATGGGAAATTCAACAACACAGCTCAATGTTACAACACATCCAACTTTTCAGCACCAAATAACTAGTTGTTCATTTATTTTAGTGGAACCACTATAGACAGTTCAATTTTCCTCATTTTGTTGTAATAAGTTAGCTTAATGAAGTCCTATTCTTTTGTAGATACATCGTCATCATCCTGATAGGATATTTTTTGTAATTTAGTTAGAAATAATTCAATTGCTAAAGTAGTCTGGGTTGGATTTTGTATGAAGAAACACTATTGTATACCTTTTTCTAAAACACCAACTGATTTTCCAAATTAATATAGAGGCCCTTTCACAAGATTCATGTATCACGTTGGAAGGGAAGTACATCTATCTGTTATATGTGTTTATATCTCTCTATTTATAGCACATGATTGTTTTCTAAAAATCTGAATTATTCAATAGATAAATAAAGGGAAAGAATTTGTTTAAATATACATTCTGCAACTATCTATGAATAATTTCAATGTTTTAAACTAATCTTTAAATATATAATTCAAGTAATAATGCTTTATATTTTAAAATGAACATTATTCTATTCTTCTTCTCCATTTCATGAACTTTAAAGAATCTAGTCGGTTTGGTTATGTTGCCTTGTGAGATATATCTTTAGATACTCTAGTTAATTAGTATTTTATGTATCAAACTCCATTTCCCAATCGAAATCTAAGTTATCAACCAACCATTCAAATACAAACAAACCCTAAACTTCATAGCTAACCTAATATTCGATCCAACAAATTTAAATCTTACATAGAGATCCCTCTCTAAATCTAGTAGGGATAGATCCCAACTTCAAAAGTTGGTTTTGTACTTACCTTGGTGATTTTATTTTGAAACCTCAGAAAATTGATGAGTGCTAACATTCTAGTGACCATATTGTGGAGTTGAAAATAATCCTCTATTTCATCATCATAAGATTGTTTCCCTAGTTTCTATATCCTTATTTTAATAAATTTAATGATTACCTCATTGGAAATAAAGGATTAGAGGTTGTTTTACTTTTAAAAATAAAAGAAAAAAATTTGGCTCCAAAAAGAGTTCATACTCGAGCCAACCCTGATCTAGACCCACTTGAAATTATAGACAATCCAAAAGAGTACTCAGAAGGAGAAGTTTACCTGAAAGCCAGGGAAGCAATAGCCCCCTTTCAAGTGCCAATTCTCTTCTAGAGAACCTTGGTACTATTCACGATATTCATTTTGACCTACCTCTCGAGCATAGTCTTTTGAGGACTAAGTCTGAATCTTTTGTTGATCAGATAGTGGTTGATGAAGCCATTCTTCAACCATATAAACCAATAAAACCATCTAATGAACCTGATTTAGATCACCAATCCCTTCTGGAGTTTGACAACCTGCAAGATCTTGTTTTAGCCCTTGATTAGGCTGTACATCAAGCTTACATACAACAGTCTGTTGAGCTCTTTTCCCTTACTATTATTTCATCTGCTTCATTTTCCAAATCGATTCATTCAACATCAGTTGTCCCTTCCTCTTCAATAATTTCAACTAATCATCGAGTAGCATCTCGAGTATTCACCCAATTAATTCCCACAAATCCTATGTATGCTCCTCCCTTAAGACCAAATATCATGGCTGCTCACTATGCACCTCTTGTTCTACCTGTACAATTGCATAATATTCCCAAGGCTATCAGACTAGGATACCCCAGTTTGATGGTACTATTCCCATGACTACATAATAACACATTGACAAGATGAATGAATTCTTTGATCTTCACGAAGTAGATGAGAATGATGTAAAACTAAGGACTTTTTCCCAGATCTTAGGTGGAGAAGTCAAAAAGTGGTTCAAAGACCTAGGAGCTAGTAGTGTAACTGACCTTGCTGCTTTTAACAAATCTTTCCTAACTGGATGGGAAATAGAAAAGTGTCCCATGTAGATCCTTAATGATTATAAAAACCTTAAGAGTACGTCCCAATGAAATTGTAGAGGAGTGTTGTGACAGATTCAATAGGGTTTATAATGTAATTCCCATTGCCATTAAACCACACCTAGGCTTGGCCCTGATACATTTCCTAGGAGGGTTTGATGTTAATATGGCCTACCAAGTTAGAGAAAGAGATCCCTCCACCTTAGAGGAGATGAAAGAAAAAAAAATAAAAATAAAGTAGAGGCTAATTTATTAGCCAAGAAAGCTAAGTTAAAGGATGAAAAAAGAGTAACGATAAAAGAGGAACCTTCATCTTCTGTTTATGCTAATTATAAGTTAGACATTATACTGAGAATAGTAGAGAAAATGATGGATATAATCAATATAGCTGATAGAAATCCTCAAAGATAAAATCAAACTAGGCAGATAAGAAATCCAAACTATCGAAGAAATCAACCCTTGAATAAACCAGGATACCAAAAGGGTCTAGACTAGAAGGTAATACCTCCTTTCTAGGAAAATTATACATATGAGGAGGCTAAAGTAGCTCATGATATAAAGAATACTCAAATAAATCTATTAGGAGTAAAAGATAATAACTATATTTTCTTACTAAGGAAAATCAAGACCTTTTCATGTTATCCCATAATGGAGTAGAACCTGAAGAAATAGAGGATTACAATAAAGTCTTTGAGAATGCTATTATGGAAGTTCAAAAATAACACAACCTCAGGACTAGAAAAGTACCTGATAATCCTCTATAGAAACCAACTGAAACACCTACCAAAGAAAATTTTGAGATCCTTACTCAAAAGAATCTTGATGTTATAATCCCAAAAATACTTGACACTCCCTCAAAAATAATTCAAACAAATGATCCCTCTACCAGCCAACCAAGAGATATACCCCAAAGAGATGCAACTAATAAAGTAGATGTTGTCAATTAAAATAAAACACAAACATCATTTAATATAGAAAACAAATTGGAAAAACTGAATATCCATATTGCTTTGACAAAATTGATGAGTAAAACTCCTTGTAGATCCTATGCAATGAAAGTATTGAGCATAGGAGAAGGCATTGATACAACTATTGTAACAGATGATCAACCTGAATTCCAATTTCTCCCTGAAGTTTATGGAAAACTTGAAGAGGGAGATGTTCCTCCCTTTTATGTTAGTCTAACTATTCATGAGAAAAGCTTACACAATGCTACGCTTGACTAAGGGGCTTCCCACAACCTTATGCCGAAAGTAATTATGGACAAGCTGGGGTTAGATATTACTAGAAGGTATAAAGACTTTTATTCACTTTATTCTAGTCAAGTTAAGTGCCTTGAAATTATAAAAGGTTTGTGTGTAAATTTAGTCTAAATCCCTACCAAAAGTGTACTTATGGATATAGTTGTTTCCCATATTCCACCCAACTATGGAATGTTTCTTTCCCATTCATGGGGAGCCAAACTCCAATGAAATTTATAGATGGGTATGCCTTATGCAACAATCCCCAATCTTTGGTCAGAACAAATGACTCTATAGAGAGAAACTCATGAAATTCATGGTCACAAATCATGATAGGTATAACAATCATCTTATATATTCTGTTCATTTTGATTTGGACTCATTTATTATTTACAAATATGTAAGCACACAGGAGAAAATTCAAAGCCATAGTACTAATTTTGTCTCAATGTTGATGGTCAAACATTAATAATTGACCAGGATAATTCAGATGAAGTTTTATGGAATTTGGGTTTTGATGGATTAGTGAGTAAAGAAGGAGTTGGTGCTGGTGTATAAGTTTCTAATTCGTATACTCATCACTTAGAAGGCCACTCTTACAAATTAAATTTTTAGTGTTCCAATAATGTTGCAGACTACGAAGCCTTTCTCTTAGTATTACAACTCTTGAAGAAACCTGATGCTAAACAAATTTCCATTCATGGAGATTCTGAGTTAGTGATAAAACAAATCAAAGGAGAATACTATACAAAATGATCAAACTGTCTAAATCCTTACCTCCCACCGAAATGTTGAACTATATTAAATTGTTCAAAGAATACATTGATGTTTTTTCTTGGAGTTATGAGGACCTAAAATACTACGACACCAGTATCATACAACACAAAATCCCATTGAAAGAAGATCATAAACCCTTTAAAAAATATTTAAGGAGGATTAATCCAATTCTTATGCCTCTAGTTGAAAAATTGGTAAAGAGAATTATGATGCAAAAAGCATAGTACCTCTGCAGTATTCTAAATGGGTGTCCAATTTGGTTCCATTCGGAAAAATACTAATGAAGTTAGAATCTGCATTGATTTCTAGAATTTAAATAAAGCTTCTTTAAAAGACAACTATCCTCTACCTAAGATGGACCACATCCTACAGAAGGTAGTTGGATCCAACAGGATTTCCTTGTTGGATGAATTTTTTGGGTATAACCAGGTCTTAGTAAACCTAGACGATAAAGAGAAAACAATATTTACTACACCTTCGGGCACTTTCATGTATGTTAAAATGTCATTCAAACTAATAAATTATGCAACAATGTTTCAAAGAGACATTGATTTCACTTTTACTGATGAAATGAGTAATTTAATAGTTATATATGTGGATGACATCACTATTTTTTCGAAAACAAATGAGGAACACTTAATTCACCTAAGACATGTTTTTGAAAAATATCGAAGATTTGACATTTCCCTCAATCATAAGAAAACATTATTTGGTTTGGAAGAAGGAAAACTGTTGGGAAACATTATTTCAAAAGAAGGGATCAAGATAGATCCCAATAAAATAGAAGCTATATTGAAAATTAATCCCCACAAGAATTTAAAAGAAGTTCAACCTTTTATTGGAAAGATAATTTTTTTAAGGAGATTCATTCTGAATTTAGTTGAACTCTTAAAGAATATTACTAATATGCTAAAAAAGGATACTAAGGTGAAATGGAACATGGAAGCTAGAGAATAATTAACAGTGTAAAGAAAGCTTTAACTCAAGCACCTGTGTTAATTAGTGCATATTTTACTAAACATTTTCTATTTTTTACATTTGCTTCAAAACACACCATTGTTGTAGTTCTCCTACAAAATAATGATGACGGACATGAACAACCCATTGGTTTCATCAGAAAATATTTGAGAGATGCAGTGTTGAAATATGACATTATGGAAAAGCAAGCTTTTTCCTTGGTAAAGGTCCTAAAGTACTTTAGCATATATATTCTCCATTCACACATCATTGCTTTTGTTCCAAGTGCAGTAGTTAAAGATATACTAACTCAAAATGATCCATATGGGAAAGGGGGTGAGTGGATTATTGTTATACTAGAATATGATATTGAAATCCAACCCACTAAACTCATCAAAGGTCAAGGGTTAGCAAAATTAATGCCAGAATCTAACTTACATGATTTAAATATCAATTTTTTGGAAATATTTGATGTGCTAGATGACTTGGCGACTCTAAGGGTAGAAGAAGCTTTTTCTACCTCTCCTTGGTATGCAAAAACTATTTATGTGCTACATAATCTACAACCTCCTCCGTTTTTAGCAAAAGAAAGGCTATATTTATTAAACATGAAGTTGTTAAGTTTTACTAAACTGTTTATTGGAAAATGGAGCAGGTAAATTCATGCAAGAGTTCCACGAAGGAGACTGCGGTGGACAACTGTATTGGAAAAATACTGCAAATAAGATTCTAAGGGCAAGTTTTTACTGGCCCACCTTATTTTCTAATATCCAAAAGAAGGTTGCTTCATGCCACAAGTGTCAAATCTTCAAAGGCAAAAATAAGTTGTTTCCTTTACCCTTGAGGCCTATACATGTTGAAACTCCTTTCCAACAATGGAGCCTTGACTCTATAGGAGAAATCCACCCTCCCTCATGTGCCCAACATAAGTGGATTCTCATAGCCACTAATTACATTACAAAATGGATAGAAGCCATACCTACCAGATAATCTTCAGATGCAATCATAATAATGTCCCTAGAAAACAATATCCTTGCTATATTTGATTTGAGTAGGAAGATTATTATTGACAATGTTGTAGTTTTCAAGTCAAAAAAGATGATATATTTCTGCAATAAATATCAAATAAAATTGGGACATTCTATAGCCTATTACCTTGAGGGAAATGGACTCGCATAATCTTCCAATAAGATCTTGGTTAACATCATCAAAAAGTTGTTGCAGGACAATAAAAAATCAGGGCACATAAAGTTGGTTAATGCATTATGGGCAGACATGCTTACTACCAAAAAGTCAATATGCATGTCTTAATATCAGCTAGTGTATGGGATAGATGATGTTTTTCCAACCTTGTTGGGAATTCCTGTTTTAAAGATGATGCAATATTTGGAGGTGGAACCAAATGATTTAGAAAGGAGAATAAACCAGACCATCAATTTGCATCAAAGAAAAAAAGAAATTCATAACAAAAATTATGTGGTTGAAGATAGCATCAAGAAAAAATTTGACCGAAGGACAAAAGCTAATGATTTTCAAATTGGTAGTTACGTTCTGAAATGGGATTCCAGAAGGGAAGAAAAATGAAAGAATGATAAGTTTGTAAACTTGTGGATGGGACCTTACATTATTGATCCTTACTGAGGTAACAATGCCTTTTTCTCTAAAGAACAAAAATCAGATAGAAATACCTAGAGGACTTGTCAATGGTAGGATGTTCAAACATTATGTTTTTCAGGACTAACAAAGTCTTTTATCACAATAATTGTTGATAACATTTGCTTTTGTACTGTCATGAGTGGGTATCTTATATCTCAAATTTGAATCCCATGGAGAAGGCCCTAAGCTTTGAGACATTTTTCCACCATAAATACATAAAAAAGAAAAAATTAGATGCAATAAATACTGAAGAGAAGGTCTCAAGGCTACTGGTCTACAGTGTTCTTGACACTTCACCAGGAGGTTCAATCCCCAACTGTAGCCACTGTTAGGGTCCTATAATTTATAGGATCAATGATAATTGAGTTTTTGCTTTGAGTATTTTAGATTGTAGATAATATAGCTTTATGCAAGTGATTTACAAAAAAATGATATAAATATGAAAATAAAGAATGAAAAGAGTGTATAAATACAAAGAGAAAAGAAATGATAAATGAACCCCCAAAAAAATGAATAAAATTGAATGTGATGTTAGTTCAAGTGCCAATACTAGCCTTTTGGCTTTGTAAAAGAATAAATAGATGAAATTGTGTGCATCTTATTCAAAATGCCACAATCCTTTTCTGCTTGACACATATAGTTTAATCATGTTCAAGATGTTTTCAATTTATGTCAATCAGGTTAGAGTGAATATCATAACCAAACAATTTAATCTTGGTTAAGATTCAATAGGTAGAAATAGGTGAATAAGGTTAATCCAAGTGTTTAATCTAGATTAATTTAGATGATTATATTAGTATAGCTTTTGAAAAAAACAACCTTTTATCTCCTAAAATAAAAATGAAGGGATTTTCAAGCTCAAATGCACCCATATTTCCTTTCAAAATAGCATTAGAATAGGGAAAGGAACATTTTTTATGCAATATGTCTCAAGTAGTCCTTATCCAAAATTTTCACTTTGGGTTATGTATTATGCACCGAAATATTTGGTGGGCCTTCATGTGTTAAATCCCCCTACAATTCACCACCACCCGATTAATCCTCACCTACATCTGATGACCCACTACATTTTTCAAACCCCCATGAAGCAACAAGGTTTAACAATTGGGGGGTGGGGGATCTGAAAAGCAGCCTACTTCCCCTCGACATGGTTCCCTTAGGTTAACTCTGTCCCCTCCTGTATAAACCCAATACCACCATACCCCCCCCTCCAAAAATGGTATTTCCTTCATGCCTATGCGTACTCCCGCCTAATGTGCCTTCCCGCCAATGGTAGCCTCCACATCCTATCACAATCGCCACTCCCATCATGCTACCTCACCCTTTGTCCCATCACTCCTGCAAACGATCCCACTGCACATATCCACCAATCCCCAGCTGCCACATCTAAGACTGTTTAAACCTCCATTAATCACCTATCCATTTGCCTGCGCTATTACAAGGAGTTCAATGCCCCAAACATACCATTAATCTAATGGTTAAGGCCCAATCACAACAAATAAATATGACATTCAACACCATACTTACACCTTTCTTAACCTATTCATCATCTTCCTCAGTTCCAAAGGATATTCCAGCTATTACCCCTAAAACACCTGAAACTTCTACAGAGCAGAGAGAATTGCACATTTTTCAAAGACATGAGGAAATCAAGAAAAGGAATGAGGTCATTGATGACAACATATTAGCTCAATTCAGGAAGAAATCCTCCTCCATCCAACATAGACTCACTTCAGCATATGATATAAAGAAGGGAAGAATGCATATGGAATTCTTGCAGGCCTAGGTCCCTCAACCAAAGTCAGTAGCAGACTTCAAACATACCACTTTTGAATTTGAGTCAAAGGATGTGCATCCTTTAGATCAAATAGATATGCACAAACAAGAATGGGAGATGGTATATTCGACTTTCACAGAAACTGCTATCACTGGCTCAAAGCTACAGCTCACTCTAAATAATTCATAGTCTCAACTCAAATTGGAGAAGGTTTCCTCATTGACCAAAGATACTATAATCAAATACTTGGAGGATATGGTAGTTAAAGTAGGCCTTGATCCAAAAAATGCAAAATCTACAAAAGAAATAATAAAAAAGAAGAATCTTGATATTGCAGCGTTAAAAAAGAAATTGAAGATGCCAACGAAGGAAGAACTGCAAGCTAAAGAACTCTTAGAGACAGAGCTACGAAAGGAGTAAATGCTAAAGTTTCTTGTGGAGCAAAGTGACCAGATCAAAATAATGGAAGCTGAAATGGACAAGCTTATAAGGGAAAAGGAACATAATGCACAACTTGTAGTTGTTCCTCTTGATGTAGTTCCATCTGCATCTCTTCTATAGGAAGGTGTCTCTACAACAATTAACTACAGATGGATCATCATCCTCAATAATGATTCCCACTTTTGTGGTGGAGGAATCAGTTAAATTGGTTCAATCTATGGAAAATATGACTATACAGGGAGAAGTTTTGAAGAAACTGAAGTAGGAGATAAAAGTTTTGTAGGTGTAGAGTACAAGGTATGAAAATTCCTACTTGACAGAAACACAAAAAACTCAGACCTTGTCCCAAAGATTGTAGAAAATGGGAGAAGGTTGTGCCATGGGAAAAACATTGGCATAGGTGAAAGAAAACATCTGGAAAACAATTAATGAAGACATGGGAGAAATTTAGCCTTTCGTCCAAATCATTTTTGAATAGAAGGAACCTTTTGAAAGGTTGATTGAAGCCATTGAGCAAGTTAGAAAGTAGGTAGGAGATAAACCAAATGAAGCCATTGAGATGATTAAATTTCAGAACTCTAAGAACAATAAAGAGTTAGAAGAATTAGATATTGAAGACAAAATTGAAACCATTTTGGAAGTTAGAAAGGTGTTGACTAAAAGGAACCTAATGAGACATATTGAAGAGAAAGGGAAAAACATGAACAAATGAATGCAAAGATTCTTTCGCAAGCTGGAGCCTCTCTACAAGAAGGGCCTTCCAAACCTACTATTTATTAATGAAAAACTCAGTACATGGTCATATTACAATGCATGGATTATGAATAAGGCAAGAGACAACTCGAAATTTATAGCCGAAAGACTCAGAATGACAGGAAGGGAGTTTCTGGAAGCACTATTGTTTGATATTGACATCCAGTATGAAATTCCAAATTTGTTCATCCCTCGACCAACATCAACCAACTACGTCGAAGTTGATGAAGTGTACAAACAATTAATGAAGATGAATATTCGAAGCAAACACCGGTGGGACAAACTCTGCAAATTTTTGGACTAAATGGTAAATTCAGCAGCACAACTCAACGTTATAGCACATCCAATTTTTCTACACCAGACAACCAGTTGTTCCTTTATTTCAGTGCCACCACTTTATACAGTTCAGTTTTCCTCATTTTATTGTAATAAGTTAGCTTAATGTAGTCCTAAGATTTTGTAGATACATCCTCGTCATCGTGGTAGGATATTTTTTTTAATTTAGTTATAAATGTTTCAATTGTTGAAGTAGTATGGGTTGGTTTTTGTACAAAGAAACACTATTGCATACCTTTTGTTGAAACTTCAACTTATTTTCCGAAGTAATACAAAGGCTCTTTCACAGGATTCATGTGTCAAATTGGTGGGGAAGTACATCTATCTATTATGTGTGTTTATATCTCTCTGGTTCTAGCAAATTATTATTTACTAAAAATATGAATTATTCAATAGATAAATAAAGGGCAGAATTTGTTTAAATCTACACACTACACCCGACTATGAATAATTTCAATGTTTTTTTTTATCTTTAAATATAGAATTCAGGTAGCAACGCTCTATATTTTAAAGTGAACCTTATTTTGTTCTTCTTCTCGATTTCACAAATTTTAAAGGATCCAGTTAGTTTGGCTACCTTGCTTTGTGAGATCTATCTGTAGATACCCTAGTTAATCAGTATTTTATGTATTAGACTCCATTACCCAATGGAAATCTAAGTTATCAACCAACCATTCAAATACAAAAAAACCCTGAACTTCATAGCTAGCCTAATATTCTATCCAACAAAGTTAAATCTTACAGAGAGAGCCCTCTTTGAAGCTAACAAGGCTAGATCTCAGATTCCAAAGTTGGTTTGTGGTTACCTTGGTGATTTTCTTTTGCAACCTTAGAAAATCGTTGAGTGTTATCAACATCCAAAAATTATCTCGAAGAACAAAAAGAAAGATAATAAGAAGAACAATGTCATGGAAAGTCATTTTAGCAACCAAGTTGAAAGTAGATTGAATATGGATGATAATATCATATGTACATCAATGTAGAAAGTGGTGAATCTAAGTAGCTTTCAATAATAGGAGGATAAAGAAATTAATTAACCCTTCCATCTAAAGATATAGGTCAAGCATATACATATTGATGCTCTATTCAACACATGATCACTCACGAATCTCATTGCATTAGAGAAAGTAAGAAAAATTCACATATAAGCCCATATTGATTAGGATCGGTAATTAAGGATGAAAAAATAAAGGTAACCAAATAGTGCAAAACTAGATTTGCTACCAGTGATGATTTTATTGACAAAGTAGAACTAGACATTAGAGAAATTTTGAGGTAAAAATGGACCTAAAAAATTGTACAACAAAAATAAACTTTATAAAAACCAACAGGATTTAATATGATGATGTCAACCATAGGGGGTGATTCAAGATTTCAGAGTAAAAAGGTAAAAAAATAAATTAATTAAAAAACTACTTTTTGAACTTGTATTTTCAACTTATCTCCCTACAATTTCACTCAAATTTCAAGTGGGAGCACTCGTTGGATGAAAATTTTAATTCCTCATCTCATGAGTACCCATGTTGCATACTTTCGATGCACCCTACTACATGAAAAATGTGAAATACATGAAAACACATGATTCCAATAACATATTTTCATGTGTTTCACATTTTTCTTATATTAGGGTCCATCAAGAGTATCCAACATGAGTATTACTTGGATGAAAATTTAAATTCCACATCCAATGAGTGCCCCCACTCTTCAGTAAAATCATAGGAAGATAAGTTGAAAATATGATCTGAAAAACATTTTTTTATTTTTTCCCATTCAAAGTTTGATGAGGTAATCTAATCATATTTTATTATTTCCACTATTATTTTATCATATTCCTTAGGAGAACTATTTTAGACCTCAAAATTTCTCTAATGTTTAGTTCCTTTTGATGTATGTGGATTTGTGATTGGAAGCCACCGCATGTACATATAAGACTCAATCTTCATTCAGATAGCCAACGAGTACTACCTCATTTCACCATCAATGTGCCAAAGTGTGAGTCTAAAATTTCATTAGTAAGTTCCAACCAAGATAGGAGACTGATCAGTTCTAGAAATAAGTATTTTCTACTCTTTTTAAGAGAAAAATAATATATAAAAAATTCAATAAGAGCAAAGGAATCCTTGGAGGGGTGTACTAGGAAATAGTTATATTAACTATAAGAGTTGCTTCTAGCATACATGGATGTTTTGTAGGAACCTAAAGGGATACCACCCAAGAGGGAGGTGGAGCATGAGATCCAACTATTGTCAGACTCCCCATTTCCAAACATTATGTCATATAGGAAATCTATTATTGAAGCAAGTGAGCTGAAGCAACTATTGCTATAGCTACTAGAGCATGATGTCATTTGATGGAGTACGTCACCATGTGGGATACCCATTATCGTTATGCCAAAGAAGGATGGAATTGGAATATGTGTATAGATTATAGGTTGTTAAAAAAACTACTCAAAAGAAGAGGTCCCCCATCCGTAGGGTAGATGATCTGCTAGATATGTTGCAACAAGAAAAATGCTTCACCAAGCTTGACACAAAGTCTAGATATCACTAGTATTGAGTCTAAGAAGATGATACCTAGAAGACCACCTTTAAAATCATTAAAGGTTTGTATGAGTGGTGAATCATATTGTTTGTCCTATTCAAAGCACTGAATATATTTATGACGCTAATGAATGATATAAAAAATTATTGTATAGATGCATTTGTTATTGTCTATTTAAATGATATATTGGTGTACAATGCTACCTAGGAGGAGCACATATTACATTTTAAATAGGTTCTATATACATTAAAGAAACACAAAGTACTCAAAAATCTAACAAAAATGTTATGTTTTGAATACAATTAGTTGGTGTATCTAGGATATGTGATAATTGGAGGATAGCCTAACATAGATCCTACCGGGATGGAGGCCATCATGAAGTGGGAATTCCCTACTATAGTTTCTAAGGTCAAGAGTTCTATTGGGGTAACACACTACATGAGGAAATTTATTTCTTCATTTTCAATACAAGAACCACTCCACGCCATAAAAATGTGTTGGAAGAGTTTCCAATGGCGAAAGGGTCAACCGAGGATCTACGAAGAAATAAGGAAAATGATTAGTTAAGAACCAATATTGGTAGTATAAAACTTGTAACAAGCATTCTAAGAGGTGACATATGTAATTTGGTACGTTATGCGAGTTGTCTTGATGCAAGGAGGAACACTTGTGTTCTACCATTGTAAAATATTTCATTGGGAGGTTCTTGAGTACCCTACCTAAAAAAAGAAATTATATCTCCTAGTGAAATATTTGAATAAGAAGAAAAGGTATATGATGGGAAGGAAGATAGTAATCCACACAGATCACCAACCACTACAGTACTATAGTCCCAAAGTAAGGTATGGTAGATGAAGCATTACAAGCAGATGGGGTTTATATAGTAGTTCCATTTAGTGATAAAATATAAGAAGGGTATCAAAAGCAAGTTAGTTGATATGATTTCAAATCCACCCACATCATAGACCACAACTTTGGGATATCTTATGCATGTGGAGAGATTCACCCATGATGCATATGGAGAAGCATATTTAAAGGATGAGTAGTTCAAGGAGGTGTTTCAATAATTACAAAGCCAAATTCATGTGCACGGTGGCTAGAACATAGTTGACTACCATCTCTAGGAAGGGTTTCTCTATGGGCTAAATAAGTTATGTGTTCCTAAAGGTAAGCGGCTACAACTGATTAAAGAGGTTGACACTTGAAGGGTCACATTGAACTTTGGTGTAGAAAAGATAGTGGCCAACTTGGAGTGGTATGTGTATTGGCTAAAGTTGTCAAAATATGTAGCTAGATTCATAAGAGGATGCATGCTTTATTGTTGTAGAAAGCATAGTAATAGGAAACATGATCTTTACCATACCTTACCTATACCAAATTATTCTTAGGAAATAACTTCCATGGAATTTGTGGGAGGATTACTAATAACTATAAAGGGACATTGATCATTATTTATTGTAGTCGGAAGGTTCAATAACATGTATGTTATGATGCTCTATAAAAATATATTAGTGGGCACGATGTAGAAAACTTATTATTTGTGCATGTTTAGTGCACTTTCGAATACCCAGAAGCATCTTTTCAAACATGGACACTTGATTTCTCAGTGCATTTTGGAACACTTTATGGGAGAGTATGGACACAAAGTTAAAGGTATATAAAGAATTCCATCCATAGATATATGTGAAAACAAAGGTAGTCAATATGACATTGGTGCAACTTATGAGGGGCTATAATCAAAAGCATTCAAAGACTTACAATGAAAACATGACTATATATAACACTCTTATAACAAATTAGTCCACAGTTATATTGGTATGTACCCATTATAAATATGCTTTGGTTATTTCTTTAGGATATCACATATGGATAGGAAGGAGGAGTGAGGGAGGATTTTATAGGGGATGCCTAAAATGAAGGAAAAATTGTTGATAAGATCAGGTAAATCTATATGCAATTACATGAGAGCCTAAAGCAAACATGGGAAAATATCAGGCCAAGAATGATCAACATAGAATGAAGAATTCAGTCAAGGTGGAAGATGGAGTATGGTTACATTTGAACAATGCATGGACACATTGTCCTAGAATGAAAATAAATTATCTACTATATTATGATTCTGAGATGCTAAAACAGGTGGGAGTTAACACCTATATACTAATTCTACCCCCATACATGAACATTTATGCAGTCGTGAATGTAGAGAATCTCAAACTTTATGAGTCTTCCATGTTATAACAAGAAGAGGAATAAGTGCTCCCTTATTTAAAGGACTGGGCACCATATGCTCAGGCATAGTTGTCAAGGCATAAAATCTTATGCAAGAGGTCCAAATATACAAGAAAGAGATAGCATGACCTTTGCGAGAATGAGCTTGATGGATTGGTTCAAGAAAATGCTAAATGGTACACTCGAGAGAAGGTGAATAAAAAATATCCTAACCTCATTCAGTAGAATATTTTTGGGAACAAAAGCCTCCAAAAATGGGGAGCTATGATTTAGATATGATGATTATATACTTTTGATCCATCTCAATGCTTTTAGTGTGGAAACGGTAGAGGAATCAACTGATAAGGACATTTTTAGTTGTGAGACCAAGTTTGGAGAATTCAGATCTCATACCTTTCAAGAGCCACTTGAAGCAATACATGAAATTTATTGGGGCTAAAACCTATTTTCTTAAGTAACGTATTCCTTTTTCTTATTCTACATACAAACAGGTTTTCAATGGCACAATAATCACGTCAATTAGAATATGTATGCAAAGGTTATGCCACTCGAAACTTGACCTTGTTGTTTTGACCACCATAATTTAAGAGGATGTCATGTAAACCATTATTATTCATGTAAAAGGGGATAGCCACATGATAATGATTAATAACAATATATAAATGTCCATATTGTAACTCTAGTTAAGAATTCAAAGAGTCAAATCTAACCACTAGTAGGCGATCAGGTTCTTTTATAATGAGGCCACTAGAAATAAAAGGTGTTTCATTCTATTCGAGTGCATTTTGTTCCAGAGATGAGAAAAGTATTTGAGAGTTGACAAGGGGGGAGAAAGCATAGAAGATTTTCACATTGTAGCAACTTGCTAGCCACAAGCCTCATTTCTTTTTACTTGCATCCATTTTCCATTCAAAGAAAGAGAATAGAGCAACCTCATCTTCCAACTGATTTTTTCTCCCCAAAGGATTTTCTTTGGTATATCTTATGTTCTTGTGTTTTTGGATGATTGTATTTTTTTCTATTTTCTATTTTCCACAATTTACATATTGCATGCATGAAATTGTAACTTAATCGATACAAAAGTTTAAGGAAAAGTAATCCACATAATATATATATTTGGATTTTTAACTATATTTGTATGAGATTCATTGTGATGAACTATCTAGTAGAATATCCATGGAACTTTTCTAATCAATTTATAGACCAAATTAAATTCACCATTCTAGTGAAAAAAGATGGAAGAAATTGACTTGTTCTTCTCTTAAGTGAGCCAATTCACTTGCATGGGAGCTAGGCAATAGCATGCGACCATCACCAACCTACTTTTCATAAAAAATAAGCTAATATCAAAAAATTACAATATGATCAAAACAACATGATACTAGTCTATCCAAAGGAACAATCAAACTTATTTAAGGAAAATGCACATCTACATATTTGATGGCTTCATGCCCTCTTTCCCCTTCCATTTTTTTATTAGTTTGAGCATTTTTACCAAGTTTGAATCGAAATTCGAATTCAAATTCCATTAGATATGGAAACAAAATTAAAGTATAGTTCTTATCCATAAAATATGTATTTTTTTAAATTTCAGAAATATTTTTATGGCAATTAACTATATCTAAAATATTAATGTTTTAATGATTTTATTCTATTGTAGAATTGAGGCTTCTGTGATTCATCATAGTTATAAGAAGAGCTTCGGCATAAATCACATGAAAAAGATATTTGTCGACGCGTTTCGAACCAACTAGTGAGGTTCATCATCAGGACAAGTTGAAGAAACAGATCTGGCCTAGCAAGTTAAATAGACTGAG
>APFE030652738.1:146261-157397 GCA_000404065.3 Pinus taeda
CCCCCCTCAAACGTAACTTAGGGGAATCGAACCTGGGTCCAAGCTCTGATACCATGTGGAGGTTTTCTGTTACACCAAAAACTGCAGGTATTGGTAAACATTCCAAACCAGTAACTAGGATCCCCAGGGTGGAAATTATCGATTCTATAGAGGTGCGGTGATTTTTCCAACAAGTTTTGCATCATTTTCAAGCATGAATCCTTCTGATTGTTCAATATAAAATTCTTCTTCTAAATCTCCATTAAGGAACACATATTTTACATCCATTTGGTATACTTTGAATTTCTGAAAGCTAGAAAGAGCAAGAAACATCCTTATGGCTTCAAGTCTAGCAACAGGTGAAAAATTTCTTCAAAATCTATACCTTCTTGTTGAGCATACCCTTTACAAACAAGTCTGGCCTTGTTTCTAATGACTTCTCCATTTTCATTCAGCTTGTTTTTGAATATCCATTTAGTTCCTATAATATTTTTATCATGAGGTCTAGGAACTAATTTGTATTATTCTTTTCAATTTGTTAAAGTTCTTCATTCATGGCCTTGATCCGACATTCATCTTTGCATGTTTCATTTACATTTTGAGGTTCGGTGGAGGATAGTAATGCTAGATAGCTTGAGGTTTCTGTAATAGTTCTTCTTATCTGTACACCTGCCTCTTTTTCGCCTAAAATTTGAGTTTCTGGATGATTTTTGTGAGCATACCTAGACGGAGTCTTTTCTTCTACCATTATCTCTCCTTTTGGTGCTTCATTGGTTTCTTCTTCAATATCATTGTGATTTTATGTGGGAAAATAATCCCCATCTTCTTCATTGTTATAATCTTTTGTTTTTATCTGTTTTGGATTTTTGCATGCTTCATCAACTACAACATCAATACCTTCAACAATTTTCCCAATTCTTTTATTATAACATTTATATCCTTTACTTTGTGAAGAGTAACCAAGAAGAATACCTTCATTTGCTCTAGGCTCAAACTTACCAAGCTTTTCATCAATCCTTTTGATATAACATTTCCTTCCAAAAAACTTTAAAGTATTTTACATTTGGAGTCTTACCATACCAAAGTTCATGTGAAGTTTGAGTGCTATTTACCCAAACATTTGCTTGGTTGAGAATAGTTACGGCGACGAATGCAAATTCACCCCAGAAGTTTGCAGGAGTTCCAGATTCATCTAGCATAGCTCAAGCCATTTGTTGAACAGTTCTGTTCATTCTTTCTACCACTCCATTTTGCCGAGGAGTTCTTGCGGTGGAGAATTGCCTTTTTATTCCATGTTGTTCACAAAATTCAAAGAATTCATCTGAGGAAAATCCCCCTCCTCGATTAGATCTGAGGCATTTGATTTTTTGATCTAATTCATTTTCAGCCAAAGCTTTGAAGGCTTGGAACTTTTCAAATGCTTCATCTTTATGCTTTAGAAGACCTATCCAACACATTCTGGAAAAATCATCAATGAACAAAATAAAGTATTCTTCTCCACGAGGTGACCTTTTCCTTGATGGTCCACATAAATCAGTATGGACAAGTTCAAGAGGCTTACTAGCTGACCCTTCTTTTTCAATAAAGTGAGCTCTGGTTTGCTGACCGATTTGACATGGTTTACATATTGTATTTTTAGGGATTCTAATATCTAGAAGATCACAAATGGCCTTGAATCTGCATGATTTTCTTATTTGAGAAAAGTTTAGATGTCCCAATCTTCTATGCCACAGCCAATTTTCATCATTTTTTATTAGATAGCACTATTGTTGTCCTCCCTTGAGTATGTATAAGTTGTTTGGATTTCTTGTACCTTTGATCACAGTCTCCCCTATATCAAGCTCACGAACAACACATCCATTTGATCGAAACACCACTTCATTTCTTTGATCACACATTTTACTGACACTCAATAAGTTATGCTTTAAATCGTCTACATACATAACATTTCTATCTTTAACCTTTTCTTTGAAGAAAATAGAGCCTTTACCTTTTATGGCAGCAGGAGTGGTGTTTTCCAAATGAGACATTCTTTTCCTTTTCTAATGCATTATATGAGTGAAGTTTTTCTTTGTCACCTGTCATGTGTTTTGAGCATCCATTGACAATGTACCATTGATTTTCTTGTCCTTCTACATACAGGGCTATACCACATCCTTCTGTTTTAGATTATTTCCTTCTCCATATCTTGGGATTTAATGGAGTTTTCTCCTTTTGAGATGTTTGCTGAAATTTTCTCCTACATTCAGATTCTTCATGACCAAAGTTATTACAGATTGAGCATTCTATATCATTTTCAAGAAGAGAAAAGTTATTATAGGAACTTTTTTTGACCCCTGTTACATTCCTTTGATTTCATGCTTCTCTAGTCATGATGGTTTTGTAAGCAACACATTGAGAAACTTTGTGTCCAAAATTATGACATGAAAGACATTGACCATTAAAGAAATTCTTGCGACTATCGAATCTATTGACCTGGTGATTGTAGTTTCTATTGATATTCATCTTTGGAGCAAATTGAGTATGATTTACCTGAGGTGTTTGTGGATTCTATTCATCCTTGGCATAAATTGAGTCTGATTTACCTAGTGATCTTCTTTATCCCTTTACTGAAGATTGTCATACTATTCACTGGTCTTTGTTGCATCAAGATAGCTTTTAGTGGAGGTTGATGGCTTCTACGATTGAGATGCTTCTTCAGTATATCCAAGACCCGTCTTTATCAGAGGAGAACACTACACTTTGATAATTTCATTTAAGGTTTCTAATCCTTTAGCAAATCTAAGATTGAGAGATTTCATTTTCTCAAGATCCTTTCTTAGATCCACAATTTCACATTTTAGTTTTTCATTGTGTTTTTATTTTTCAGCAATTTGGTATGTCAAGGTATCTATAATCATATTATTTTCTTCTAAACAGATTTTGAGTTTAGAGATTTCTTCATGAAGGTCATCCTCTTCTAAATCATTCCAAAAATTATCATCATCATAAGCCATTAGAATTCTATATTCATTACTATTTTCATCTTCATCACTATTTGATAAACCATCGCTATCTTCATGAGTATAGTAACTCTTATTTACAACTTGTTTTCTATTCCATTTTGCATATTCCTTCCCTTTTTCATATTTATATTTATGTGTACATTTAGCAGCATAATGATCGACTTTTCCATAGGCAAAGCATTTGAAGGGTAGCTTACCTCTAAATCTTTCGGAACCTCGTTGACGTTTCTTGACAAATTTTACCTCATCTTCTTCTTCTGAAATATGTCTTGATTCATTGTGCTCTTCCTTTCATTTTGCTGAAGCTTTAAATGTGACTTCTCCCATATCTGATGGTCCTCCTTTTCTCATCTCAAATGAAGTTAAGATTCTGCGAACTGTGTCATAGTGATAGTCTACAGATCCTATTTTTCTTCTATGGTAGACACTTTTGATTCAAATTTAGTAGACATTGATCTCAAAACTTTCTCAACTAAGGTAACTTCCTTTATTTCTTCACCTAGATTTTTCATACAATTAACAACCTCATCTATACGTAAGAAGTAACTAGCTATAATTTCATCACTGTGCATCTTAAGAGTTTCATACTGAATTTTGAGAGTTTGAAGTTTAGCACGTTTTACCTAAGAGTCTCCTTCGTAGCTCAAAATGATTTTGTCCCAAAATTTTTTGGCTGATTTGAGTTGCATGACTTTGACAAACTTTGATTGTGACAGACTTCCCAATAAAGTATTGATAGCTCTGGCATTAGTTTCATATTGCTTTTTACTTGCTGTATCTGTAGGAATTGCTGTTGGAAATGTATATCCTCCTTCCACAATTTCCCAGACATCCATTCCAAGTGATTGTAGATAGGCTATGGTTCTTATTTTCCAATAAACAAAATTGCTCCCATCAAAGATTGGTAGTCTGATGGATCCCACGCTTTCTTGATTACTCATGATGATGGATCTCCCTTCAAGCGATCAAGCTTCTTCTGAAGGACCTGCTTTGATACCAATTGTTGGAAATAATACTGAGAGGTGGGGTGAATCAATATTATCAAATCATAATTTTATTTCCCAAAAAGATTTATATACGCTAATTTAGCTAAGTGAAGTAGCGTGTACATGCGAATGTACTTAAAGCAACTAGCGTATATGCAGAGAGCTTTTGATTTAAAAAATTTATCATGTATTGAACTTTAACCAATATATCAGAGTGTAGTAAAAGTAGAATAAAGAATCACACATAAGAAACACACATGAACACAAAGATATAAGGTGGAAACCCAATGTCGGTAAAAACCACCTGTTGCTGCCGTCTCTGTCTTCTTTTAATAATAATAAAATATGTTTACAATCTTGTACTGGTGCAGACTCATACCAGTACATAGGCACCCACCTGCAGAAGGCTACAACCTTCTCTCGTTCTCTAGCTACTACTAGAAGGGAGATACAACCCCCTAGCTCTTGTACTAGTTGATATGTTTACTAGTACGTAGGCGCTGACCTACAGAAGGCTACGACCTTCCTTCTTCCTCCAAGGACCATGTTTAATGAATTCTTAGATTGGATACTCTTGGAATACAACACTATAATCTAAAGGCCATGTTTCATCCAATTTTCATACTGGACCCATCAACAACATTGAAACTTAGAAAATCATAACTGCAATACAACCATAAAATACATCTGCATCAACCAGTCACTAAAACCCAATCATCACTTTTTGAATCAACCACAACTAAATCAATCAATCACTTGAAAACCTATCATAACTAAAGCAAATCACAATCAATCAATCTAATCATTAAAAACATTGTCACGAGAATACATCCACTACAACACAAAGCAGAACCTAGAACTTTGCAACAGCAAGTAGAGACAACTGAAACTTTAAACATCATACTTTATAAGGTATATGCTACTTCCATGTGTCAAACTAATGTTCATACGCACTTTTACCAAAGGGAACTAGTGTACAGATCTGAAAATTCAAATTTATGATGTATACACTACTTTGATATGTTGAACGAGCGTGTATACACTCTTTTACTAAAGCAAACCTACGTAGAGATCTGTAAATGCTAACTCAAAACATCACAACTATTCTAGATTTCAGTCATTCCCAGATCATCACATTTACATAATAAAACATGCATCAGTATTCATATCTAGACTGTTCAAGATCAAACCACCTAATGAGAATACTTTTATGCCTTTATGATCCCAGTTCATCAACCTTCATCAACCATATAGGTGCCTCCTTAGATCAGATCAAGCAAACCATAATAAGTTCATTAAACTGCATATATGATCCAACACCTCATAAGATATTCAAAATACTTGCTCACTTGGCCTAATGATCTTCTCCTCCTTATATAGTTTTATGCCTTTCTCAATACTATGGACCAATAGCTTGAACCAAATACCTCAGACCAATTACCTTGGGTCAAATACCTTGGACCAAAAAATTTGTTTTTCCAAGATATATGCACTTTTCCTAATGTGAAAGTGTGTGTGTATGTAGACGCTCCTTTTTTTCAGTAAACCTGCATGTATACATAGCTTGGACAAGGTGAACCTGCGTATACCTCTATTTCTTCATTCTTTGTAGTCTGATCTGTAATTATTTATTGTTAACTTGATGCACTGTGAACTATTATCTGAGAGAGTTTACATCGTACATCACTGTTATAAGAAGAGCTTCGGCGTAAATCACATGAAAAAGATATTTGTCGATGCGTTTCGAACCAACTAGTGTGGTTCATCATCAAGATGAGTTGAAGAAACAGATCTGGCCTAGCAAGTTAAATAGACTGATCAGAGACTCCAACATCTACATAACGGCTATTTTTGACTGAGCTTAGACTCCAACGGCTACATAACGACTACTTTTGACTCTAGGACCTGGGCCAAAATTATATTAATAAATTTAATCTTATTATTATATTGATAATATCTAAAATAATAATATAATATTCTATTTCTAGGAATAAGAGAAATTAGGAATAATTAATAAATGAGTGAATAGTATCAAAAGAAACTTTATTCATTTATATAACATTGGGTTCAATAAAATAATACTAAAGGTTATTTAAAAATTATTATTAAATGATTATTGGTTGAATGACTTCTTGAAGGAATAATTTAAGTTACATAATTATACATTCTTATTTATTTATTACAATTATTACCTATATATATGTGTGTGTGTGTATTATTTATTGAAGGTATGTTAATTTGTTAATAAAATTATTAAAACAAATCTTAAGGGCAAGTAAAAGAGGAGAATTATTTAATTTATTTCTAGAGATAATATATATATATATTGCGTTTATTTAAAAATCTAGATAAGTTACCTTTATGTTCAATGGTTTATATAGCTGAATATAAATGACTAAATGGAAGCAATCACAAAAAATATAAATGAGACTAGATCATAATTTAGATACACTAATAATAATAACGTAATGAATTAAATAATAAACCACCACAACAGGTAAAGGACCCTCATCAGTGAGAAAATCTACATAAAATTAAATTAGATCAATACCTAAAAGTATATATATAATAATGATAATAATCATAAATAAATACTGGAGGAACCCAATAAATATGGAAGAACATACTGCTGCCAGCGATATATATAAAATTCTCGAAGGGACTAAACCACGAAGAAAGCACCCTAGATGAACAGAGGGGCGGAGATAGAAACCCTAAGATTGAAGCGCAAGGGATTTTATTCTATATTTCTTATATTTTCCAGCAATGTTAAATATGTTTTCCTTTATTCCAATTTTGGCCCCTCTCTGCTCTCTCCTCTACTCTCGTCTCTTTTCTCCTCCTCGTTCTCTCCGTCTCCTCCTCTCTCTATATATTTATATATATATTATATTTATAGAGAGGGGAAATCAACTATGGGGGAGCGGAGAACGTAAGCCTGAAACCATCCCAAAAACATGCATAAACAAAACACATAGACACATACATTTACTTACTTATCACCCCACCCAAAATAACGTGATAGAAAAGGAAAGAGACTTGACTATCCATAGGGTGATGAGGAACCGAACAAGTCCTTCAACCACATTAGCTCAACTCTTCTAAGCTTGACTCAAGGTCTCATATTTTCGTAGAATGTTAAAAATATTAATTCATGGAAAAATGTCATTTTCAATGTGCTTCATGGCACTAATTTGATTCTTTTTTGTTTTCTATCTAATACTACCTAAGCACCCACGGGGATTTGAACTAGTGACCTATCCCAAAGAGTGCCTTAACAGTACACCCATTCATCTTCAATCCAAAGCCCCATGGGCACTAATTTGATTCTTTTACATGCACCATATATTTGAAATGATTTTGCATGCAATATATTGGAAGAGAAAGTGTCATTGTCTTAACCTACTATATGCATAACATAAAAATTCCTTCATGTAAAGGCTATATTGGCTTTACCTATGTGATATGAATGCATTATGTTTCATCAACTTGAATTATATATTTCATTGCAAATTATACTTTATATACATAGAAAGAATCATGGATAAGAACACCAATCTTTTGTGATCACTACAATCGAGTCAATGGCTCCTCAAATAAAAGTTCTTAAACACAAAAGAGCTTTAGTTATCGTCTTCCCTCTTTTCTTTCCAGAAGTTATAAAAACCTTAGTTGAGAGGCTTGGTTCCTTATTCCCTTAGCTAGGTAGGGTAATAACAGCTTATCAGCAACACCCAATTTAGACAAAGGGATAAATAAAGTGACTCAACTTTAAGTTGTGATAGTCAATCTTCACTAGAGGTAGTCTCAAAAGATATATAGAATCTCTTCTCTCCTCATATCTAATTGAAATGACAATGATTGAATTTCACGAATTGAATTTGGCTAGAAATTTGTCCAAATCCAACCAATCATTGAACTTCCAAATTTTGTTTACCTATAACTATGACAAGTTAGAGTTGTTATCTCAAAAGAGAAATAATAAATTCCACAAAAATTTCATTTTATGAGTGTTTAAAACTATAGCAAGATATCAATTTGCATGAACTTCTATAACAATTTTCTTGTAAAAGTTAAGCTATTAGCTCGGACAACATCTAAACACAACCTCTCAAATTATAACAAATTTCTAAATTTTCTTTTAATGTAAACCATCTTTTTAATATGATACACAATAGCTCAATATGAAAATATTGACTGACAATATTTAAAAAAAAATAAAAAGCAGTAAAACACGTAAACTACATTTAAATACAATTTCTTAATCATAAAGAAGGTGTTCATGGATGTAGACCTTTAAATCCAATACATACACTTTATTGCATTGGGGAATTGACAAAAACAATTCCACACATGAAATCTGCATGTTAGAATGACACAATAAATGATCCTTTTTGATTACCAAGAACTTACTATAGGCTAATAACCTAGTCACCTACCCAATAGAATGACAATGGGAAGAGATGAAAACAAAAGGGAATCCCATTGTCACCCTGTAAAGTTTTCACTGAGAATGGATTCAACGCACCAACCCTAAGCCATCCACCCTCAAAACGGATCCCTAGCTTTATGGCGAGGACACGATAACACTTCGTCGAGCAAGGGTCCATAGGATATCTCTCTTCAAAAACATTAAGCAAACCACTCTCTCTCTCACCCTTTCAAAATAGCAGGGAAAAGCAAGTTAGATACGGAGGGAAAGGACATGAGCACCTGGAAATCTCGAAAATCCATCGATTCACCTTTATGATGCAGGAGAACATTATATAAAAGTTCGAAAAAGCTGACTTGCAATTACTTGACATATCATTCCAAGATTTATAAGAAATTAATACCATTCTAATATAGACAGGAGCGAATATAAGATCGATAAGATTCAGTGCTGTGGTTTTCATTTTGCTGACACAGTTTTAGAATATGATTTTATGAATGTCGGCAATGTCAAATTAGTTGTCATCCCTTATTACATCTTTATTCCATCAACCGTCGTAATACCAAAAGTCAAACGTATTGTTCTTAATTCATGCGAATCTGTTTATGAGTGCGTAGACTCTCTATACAAATCTCGAGACCTTCCCTAATGTCAAATCAGTTGTCATCCCTTATTACATCTTTATTCCATCAACCGTCGTAATCCCAAAAGTCAAATGTATTGTTCTTAATTCATGCGAATCTGTTTATGAGTGCGTAGACTCTCTATATAAATCTCGAGACCTTCTCTAACGACTGTGTATCGAAAGAAGCTTTTGTCTTCTTTGCTGGTATTAGCGTCGGCGGGGATCATGACGGGACGATATATTTGGCAAAACCCTACAAGAGATGATAAAGAGTGGGATTCTTTGTCAGAAACAAACAAAGTTGTATTGTTTATTATTATATATAAGCTTGTCTTCTCCTGCGCTATTTTGTTAAAATTTTCTTTTGCAGGGAACAGGTTGCAAAATTATTTTTCAGTGCCTTACAATGTTATAGCATTCTCATGTAGGTTCTCTGCCGCTATATGTTTTTGCTTCAGCTTTTGTACCGTCCAGACTAACTCTGTTGGGATATGATTCTTTACTGTTTTTTCTTGTGTTGCCCCCGTAGATGTTTTGCCTCCTAATTGTTATAGTCTCTTATGGTATTTGGCTTCTCATGTTGAAGTTAAGTTCTGTTTCTCAGTATATAAGGGAGGAGGTTACGGGGAGCTTTCTTCATTCCAACGGAAGGCCGTGTGGGGATGATTCAACTGCTGGTTCATGGACTCTTTTATCTTGTAATTCTCGAGGGTGTATCCGTGGCAAGATAATGGTGTGCATGACACGGGAGTCGTATTGCCCCTGCGCTGTTTTTACTTGGAAAGAAGAGAGCTCTCAGAAGGTCTACTGCCTCTTTACAGTTCATGAAATTATATTTCGTTATAGGGTATACTGAATTATTCAAGGTAGTTTTTATCTGGAAACAGATTTCACATATCTTCTCTGAATAGTTATAAATCGTTATGTTTGGCAACTGCCCATAACACAATAAAAGAATTGTATCGATCCATCCCGAAGCTTTCTAAGATTTGTTTTTTCTCGTAAGATTTGTTACACTACGTTATACTAACGACTTTGCAGGTAAAACTAGCAAGTTCGCGCCGGTCGGTCAAGAAGCCAAGTGATTCCACGAAATTGCTTAAATTTTACACACCATTCCAACACATTGATGCTTTGAATATACCAGAACGGATATGATCATGAATGGCCAGTCATCGAAGCCAATTAGAGTTAAGACAAATTAAGGTCCTACTGCAATGCTGTGATTTGCAACGAGGCAGATTGTATTATGGGTACAGCATTAGCGACGCAAATTGTATCATGGGTCCAATTTTGTAGAACAAAAGTTGTCTATTAAACGCAACAGCTTACGCATGTAAATTATTTTTATAAATCTAAATTCTTTTGTTGGTTTAACGATTTTCTTTGTCTCTCAGTCACAACGGGTGATTTGAATTTTGGAGCTAAGTTTATGTGAAATCAGCCTTAATGTTGAATGGAAAAACTATGTTCTCATCATTAAAATACTATGACCAAAATTATATGAAACTTAATGAATAAAAAAAAGATATCCAAGGTATACGGTAAAACACGATCAGCAAGGGCGCAGCCTTATCGCTTCTTTGTCCCCAGTTGAATGCTCTTCGTTTGGGGACCTGGATATGCTACAGGATCTGTGCTCCTCGTTTGGTGACCATCTTTAGCCATCCATTTCCACTTCGCAGTTCACAACGCTACATCATCGGTGATGCCGTCCCCCGTGAACACACGAGAAACACGGACTCAGGCACAATGAAATCTTCTAGCTGGAAGCTGCGCCTCTCGCAACCCTCCGCCTGCTTGTAAGGGGAATCATGTAGAGTTTCTGTCACTCTGGAAATACGACCCCTTCGAACATCGCCTCACATGACCATTGCCATCCTGGCCTTTGCAAGAAAAACCACAAATTCAATGCCCTCAAAAGCCACATAAACAAAGCCAAAGTTCAACCATGCGGGGTATTAAAGGCAGTCCAGCGGCTGTTAACATTCATTTACTCACTGGCCCCATAATACTAGTTATAGGATATGCCATGAGACAATCAAACTTAGAAGAGCACATTTACAGATTTGATGGCTTCATGCCTTCCTTCCCCTTTTTTTTTTTTTT
>APFE030652738.1:158256-175493 GCA_000404065.3 Pinus taeda
TATAGACATTTTTTTTGTATGTGTGATTCTCTCTTTTATTAAAATCTTTAAAATGATGATAATTTTTTTTTTAAGAGAGACTATATATATATATAGACAAAGAGAGATATCTTTAGAGGAGCCATGTAAGCACACATGCAATTATCACCAATCTACTTTGAGTGAACAATAAACCAATCTAAATCAGCTAAATTATGATTAGAGCTAGATCATATATTAATAAAATATGCAATAGAACAATCAAACTCTTTCCAAAGAAATGCATATCATTTTAAAATGAACATCTACATATATATATATATATTTTTTATGGCTACTTTCCTTTCCCCTTCTATTTTTATGGTTTTGAGCTGAATTTAAAATCAAATTCCATTAGATATAAGGAAAAATATAAAGCATGCCTATTAAACATACTGAAATATGTATTTTTAAATTTTAATTTTTTATAGAGGTAATTGTATTTAAACTTATATGCTTTAATTTTATTAATTTTTCTTTATAATTTCCATTATGTTACATATTTTGATTTAATTTCAGAGAATAAGTAAGTGAATATACATTTATTTATAGGCTAAATTCATTTCTCGTTACTATTTGAGAAAAGATGGTAGAAATTGGTTTGTTATTCTCTTAATGAGCCCAATCAATATATAAAGAGAGGGTACTGCATGAGAGTTGGGCTTGTTCACAGGCATCCATCACCAACCTATTTTTGGTTAAAAATAATCCAAACCAAATCAAATAGAATATGATTAAAGTCACATCATAATAAAGATAAAATATGCAAAAGAAAAATACATATTTACACATTTTATGGCTTCATGCCTTCCTTTCTATTCCATTTTTATGGTTTTAAGCATAATTGCCAAGTTTAAATTAGAATTCAAATTGAAATTCCTTTACATATGCAACACAGTTTGAAATATATGATAATTAATTGTATATTTTAACAATTTTAGTAACTTTTGATATATTTTCCATAATGTTATATATGCTTATTTAATTTTAAAAAACAAATAAGATAGTAAACAAATTTCATTGTAAGAGAACACATATAGAGAGGATATAGGTAGATGGAGATGCAACCATCACCAATGTGTTTTGGGTCAAAAATAAGGTTTCATATTTTCAAAATAGGTTAAAAGGATTCCCCATGTAAAATTATTCACTTTTGATGTGTGTCATTTATTACATTGATGTTTTTGATATCAAAATTATATTTGAAATGTTTTCACATGCAATTTAAGGAGAATGCGGGATTAACTTAGCATATTTTTTTGATAGCATAAAAAGTCTTTCTGTGTTCAAGTCCTACTTAGACAATTGCTACTACCATCCAATTAATGGATCCTTGAATATAATTTATTAAATTCAAAATAATTTCACTTACTATCTTCCCTCAATCTCCAAAAGTTAAAAATACCATAGTTGGGAGAGACCCATGCTTATTACTTTGTTGGCTAGCTAGTGTAATAGCAACTTCTCAACCCCACCCAATTTGGAACAAGGGATAAATAATGTGACTAATCTTTGGGTAGGTTAAATAAGTTGAGAGAACTAAATATTAAAATCCAATAATGTTACAAATATTTATACATCAAAATGTCTCATGATAGGAAAACAATCTTGGACATGTAGACGATTGGTTGAGGGAATACCTCAACTATACTCCAATATATGAGGTTAACTAGTCGGATAGAATCTCTCAACAAACTGGTCCTCAAAATCCTCTTAACTAATGGGAAAAAAGTCCTTCTAGAATTAATGAGGACACCAAAGACAAGTAACAGTTATATTCTCTAGCACTCTCCCTTAATGACTAGTTGTCTCAATCTAAATAGGAAAAGTCTATATATGGTTCAACCTACTATTTACAACCATTATTAAGCGATATTGATGTCCATATAAAGGAACAACCATACAGAGGAGTGCATATGTATGCAACTCCTATAGTAGTTGGTCCAACAACATGTCATTCTTGTACATGGTTCTTTCAAGAATCATATATGCATCCTTGTACCTTCAATTACCCGTACACCATCATCATCTTCAGTTTCCTTGAATAACCTGTAACTGTGTCATGTTTTTTGTCGGCTTACCCTCAACTATGCTTTAGTGTCTTCAAGTTAACCCTCAACCTTGCACTTGTTTTTTTCATTTCACCCAAAACCATGTTATGATAATCCCTCTCCACTTCCCCCTCACAAATGATTTTTGGCTTAACACAATCCCACACAACAAAGTGCTTTTTGGCTTTCAAAAAGCTTTCACTTACAAGGTGTTTTAAATATTACCACTAACTTTATGAGGGTACACATGCCCTATTAGGTTTATATCACAAGTAACTCAGGTACATACTATTAAAATACTTTAAAGGACTACCACAACACATCGTACACTTGCTTACAAATACAATGTGCGACACACACTACAATCTAATCATGGGTATGTTATTATTCAACACACCACACACTCTTTTCCACCATGTCTACTGCTATCATCATTCTCGCCGCATGAATTATTTTCTTTAAGTCTTTTTCATACCTTCATAATATCACGTAGTCAAACTTGACTATTGTTGGAATGGCGATTTTCAACACAAACTCAAACTCATCACAATATTTTTCTTGATTAAATATCACTATATTATTTAGACCAAATTTACATCAATAACTGTACATAGAATATATGTTGATGGGATGTACTATTAAGGCACTCCATGATGTAAATGTCACTAGTTTGAAGCTCCGTCGAAAAAAATCTAGCCATGTTAAGGGTTGGTGTAGAATAAGCTAGGTGTAATCCCCATGTGATTTTGACAGATTAGATGTCCTTGGGTTGTGCTTTTTGAATCCAAATTTTAACTGTGCAGTCATCTCATGATTCACATACTTAGCAAACAATTTTTTTTTACATAAATGACATGACAAATTTTAAAGGCTTGAATCTAATTGAAATTTGGATGACACACTTATTTGCATTCACATAAAATATTATTATTCTCATTGGTGTGAATTTTTCCCACTTAGAAATCATCTTAACATGCTCTTTGTACTCATCATCATCCTCCCTTCTCTAAGTTACCCATGATTTCCCTCATTGTGTTTCTAAAGCAAAAACAATATTTGACATTCTATAGGGTTTGAAGTGGATTTGATACTATCCGAAATAAAATTAAATAAATATATCTTCATTTTATTTTAATGGCACTAACCTTTCTTCGCCATTCCAAAAATGTATCGAGTCCACTAAAAAAGAGCATGTATTCATAGCTGATGAGATCTGGAAATATGCAAGTGACCTACAACCTTGCTAGTTTGTTTCTAGTGTGTTGTTGGTATGTTAATTCAGTGAGGCTTGATTATATTTCCTATGGAACAAGACCAAATAAAAATAGGGTTCGATTTCTCCTTTCCCTTATAAGTTTCTAGAAGGAACATGCAATTTGGCACCTAATACATACAAAATATAGTTGTCTAGATATTTCCACCCTGTTCAAAATCCAGTGTTTCTACCAAACAAGTTAAAAAAATAAATAGGTTTTAATCCAGGATAGTTCTTTTCTTTGTTTTAATAGCTTGGTTGACCTCCGTTTGTGTATAATTCTCCTTATTTGAAATTAATATTCTCCACAAGTCCCACAATAGAAGTTATAGCAAATTCTCAGCCACAATTTTTCTTCCTAGTTCGCTTTCTAGTTCTCAACACAATGGCAGTCCATCCATTCCTGGAATCTGCAAATCTTGATAATTCATATACATGTTGATAATGTACAATGGATAATTCGTCCCTTCTTGCAATAGTAAACAAAAATATTTCTCACACTAACTATCAGATAAACCTACAAGGGTAGTGACTCCATCAATTGCGATCCTCCTCTAGCAACTAACCCTTGATGTTGAGTGGATGTAACACACTGCTTCTCATAGCAGTGAAAATCATGACCTTTATAAAGGAATAATAAAAATATGTTTTCATAGCAAAAACATGTTTCCTATTGATTTGATGGCTAAATAAACTCACAATAAGAAAACACACTACACTACTCTCCTTGACTTGGACCCTCCTTTGAGGGAGTAGGCCCAAAGAAGCTCTCATACCAAAATAAGTTGAGTGTACTCTACATTAACATGAATAATGTTACAAATATTACACATCAAACTATGTCTCAAGACAAGAGAACTCTCCTAGACATGCAACTAATTGGTTGAGGAAATATCTCTACCAAAATCCAATCTAGAAGTCTAGCTAGTTTGAGAGAATCTCTCAATCAAATATGCCTCAACAAATTCATAATTGATATGAACAAACTCTTTCTAGAATTAATGAATGCACCAAAGAAAAGTAGGAGTCACATTGACTAACAAGGCTACGATAGTTAATCTTCACTCGAGGTAGACTGATAGAGATATAGAATATATTCTTTCATGATATCCAATTAAAATAACATGGATTGAATTTCACAAATTTTATTTGGCAAGATATTTTGCCAAATCCAACATATCATTGAATTTAGAAATTTTGTTTACATATATGACCAAACTTGTTAACTATGGTTTGGAGTCATTGTATGGAAAAGGAAATAAAGAGCTCCACAGAAATCTCATTTCATGGTTCTTCAAAAACATTATAATGATAGAAATTTACTTATACCTGAATTTATAAATACATGAAATTGAACAATAATTTTCAAATAAAAATAAAAGTTGTTAACTAAAGCTTATACCTAAATGCAGCAAATATGAACAAGCTTCTGATTTTTTTTTATGTAAATTAAAACTTTAAACATCATACATAATAACTCATTATAAAGATATAACATTAAATATAAATAGAAATATAAATAGAAATAGAAAAATAAGCACATCTAAATACAAACCCTTATTAAAAATAAGTTTATATATATTATAAATGAAAAAAAAAAACAGAATACAAAACTCTTAATTATAATATATTAAAAATAATTATTCCAATAAGTAAACCTAATTTTAAACTACAACATGTAACCATTATGTTGGGAAATTTCCAAAACATCACAATAGCACAAAGGAACCACATGTTAGAATTAGGCAATAAAGGATTCCCTTTCGATTACCAAGAACCTAACATAAATTAATAAACTAGTCACAATGAAAAGAAGAGAACTGCAAGGCCCCAGCACTCACATTGCCCACTAAGATAATGGAAACAATATGGAGAGAAAAAAACCATGGTTATTCCTATAAACTAGTCACACTGAACAGAAGAGAACTGCAAGGCCCCGCCACTCACATTACCCACTAAGATAATGGAAACAATATGGAGAGAAAAAAACCATGGTTATTCCTATAAAGTTCTTAGTAAGAACGGATTCAACTCACCAACCCTAAATCATCCACCCTCAAAATCGATAACTCCCTTTCGGCCAAAAGAAGAGACAATAATGCCTTCTCCAATAGTCTTAATCGGACCATTGTCTCTTACCCCGGAAAAGAAACGTGGATACGAACAGAAAGGACAAGAGCTCGTGGAAATCTCTAGAATCCAACAATCCCCCTCTACGTTGGAGGAGAACATTATATGAACATTATATGAAAATTATAAGAAGGTAGTATCATTCTATGATCGAATGAGTAAAATGGAGGAGAGTCGGATGTAAAAGTTCAAAAAGGTGAGTTGTAATTATTTGTCGGATCATTCTACAATGTATAGGAAAGTAATAATGGATAGACAAGTAATAATTCTTAGACTTCTCTAGAATGAGTAAAATGGAGGTGAGTTGTAATTATTGGGCATATCATTCTATATCTCTAGGAAAGTAATAAATTATTGATAATTATTTGCAATATCATTCAATATCTTTAGGAAAGTAAAATATCATTCAATATCTTTAAGAAAGTAATAAATCATTGATAGAATTAGTTAGAATGAGTAAAATGGAGGAGAATAAGGTGTTGAAAAAATAATAAATAATTGATACAATTCACAAGAATGAGTATATGGACGAGAATAAGATGTTGGAAAAAATAAAATAAAAAACATGTTATATTTATTTGAGAAATAATAAAAATGTAATGTCATTGTAATATCAATTAAAAAAGCAATATTAGTTAAAAAAGAAATATTAGTTAAAGAATACATAAATATAAGTTTAAGAAAAGAAATTATTGATTTATATTGTTTTTTAGTACTTTTAATTTTAGGTTTTTTTTTTTTAAAAGGAATATAAATGAAATAATAGAGAAATATAGGTTAAAGAAAATAAATTATTGATTTATATTGTTTTTGGTTACGTTAAATTTTATTTTTTATTAAAGATAATATAAATATGTTTTTGATTAAATTAAACGTAAAATAAAATAAAATGTAGATTTATTGATATTTATTTAATAGTAGATTTATTTAAGGGGTTTCAAAAAGGTTGGAGTGGAATTTATTTAAGTGTTCCCAAAAAGTTTTTATAGTAACATTCTTTATAGCTTTTATCATTTAGAATTTAATGTTTATGTATGAATTTCACTACTATTGATGATATTTGTTTTGTAGAAATTTTTTCTATGGTAGTTTTATTGTAGAAGAAAATATCTCATGAACAAGTGAACCCTAACACTTATTTGACAGAGATCAATGATATATTGAATGCTAAACTACAACATATTATCCACTAGATGTAATTTGTAAGTTCATGCTAAGCTAGTAAGTGAGGAGAATAGGTCTTACCTTTAGCCAAAATTTTTATAAATATCCAAGTTGATGCAAATACTAGATTCACTCCAACATCCTAAAGAAATCCACCTCACACACATCAACATATATCATTCTCAAACATACCCAGCATAAAATAACTCTAATCTATAAACGATCTATTCTAGTTTCCGCATGCTAAATATAATCTTCTAATGCATAAAATAAAATAATATAGATCACACACATTAGAGGGGTAAGATACCATGGATTTATAGAATAAAGGAAAATAAAGTAAAAAAAAAATAAAAAATTACCTTGAGACCTTGTAGTAGCTTCCTAGATCCTACATCCATAGTCTCCTCATTGACCCTCTCTCACTTGTTTAAAATAATAATATTTACATCCACATCACAACGAAGACATGATGACCTATATTCCTTGGAGATATAATCTCACGCAAGATAGCAATAAGGCTCTCTCTCTATTTCACAATCATGAGGATGCTCAAACTTTAGGTATTCCTTAACTCCAATTTGGCCCCTTCTTATAGGAATTTATAAGAGTTTGTAAGGATTAACAACACGAGAATTCAGTGGATGTCAATGACAAATATGCTTAAGGCATGTGAAAAAAGAAATGACAAGTAATAGATAGGTTTCATGGCATTTCAAATAAAAAATTACAAGCCATAGACAAGTTCCATGCACACTTATGAGATTTTTCCAACATAGTATGAACTTTCTTCTCAATTAAGATTTTTTCTAAATTATGAAATCATTCTTATTTCATAATTAATTGTGAAATATAAATAATTTCCTTGTGACATATATATAATATTTTAACTTAATAATATAACTGAAGCTTTGGCTGTATAATAACAACCTTGCAATTCCTATGGTGGAAAACATGAGTATAACATCAATAATTATAGACAAGAGCATGCAATTAAATACTATGCACCTTATTTTTTATTATTTTTTTTTTATGCGAGGAGGATTGATCTCCCCTCATGGTTGTTATGACTTTTGTGAGTATGAGGGATACAATTTGAATCCAACTTGGGGACATTTGTTCACGAGACGGGAGTGTAAAAGAACTCCATAATCCTTAATGCCCCTATGAGAATGTACTCAATAAAAGATCAAGAGTACAACTATATGTGCGATGTATCCAAATATCATCCTTAAACTCCAATCTATATGTTTGTTCAACTTCTCTAACAACTTTGTATGTGCAATTTTTTTGTTATAGGAGAATATAGTCATTATGATGGTAGAGACCCCTCAAAATTATATGAACTCAAGTTTGCATATGTGCTTTCACAAAATAGATAATATTTAACCATTATAAACCATATAATTAAGCATTGGTACTATCATTTATTACACAAACTGTAATAATTTTTTTTATCATGCATTGCTTCTCATTTACCACATCTGTTAGTTCACCAAATAACATTAAAATGTGACATAATCCTTCTTTTTCTCCCTTTAAAAGAGAATTACTAGTTACTAGTGTTATGCAGACATGTTTATGCTCAATAATGACTACCATATTATATCATATTTTTAAACTCACTTTTGAAATATTGTTGTATAATACATTATTAAAGTTAGTAATATTATCAATCTCAACAAAAAACTTTAACGTATAAGTGTAGTGTTAGAATTATGATTATACTAAGATGGCAGGGAGTGGGCGGGCGGGGCGGGGGCGGGGGGCCGGGGGGGTGGGGTGTGATCAATATAATGGATAACTTAACCATTTAAAGTGAATTTGTCTAGATAAACATCAATTATAGAAGCACAACATAAAGACACAAAATGTGCATGGTAGTGTTAGAAATATGCTGTCATTAATGGAAAATACAAGATGATTGCAAAGGAATAGGTTCTTGCAAATAAGATTAGCTCAAGTAGGGAAAGGCAAATGATGGGTGTAGTGATATTGAAGCCATTTTCAATTTTGGAGATAAGCTCATGTGTACCTGGGACCCACTTAGATGAGTAGAGGTTGGAAAGAAATTTCCAACAATATATTGAAGTTCAAAAGAAACCTCCTCGATTGAATGTTGTTGAAATTAAAAATTAGAGGCTCCATAACACTATTAGTGCACATATGGAAGTCACATAGGCACATGCATGGGACCTATGGACCAATAAATCTCAGGAGGGAAAGTATTGGGAGGACATTAGAAGGTAGAAAAGGAAGAGATTAGTAGAAGCTTCGAAGTAGCAGACTCCAAGGGACAACTCACCTTGGAAGGTAAGAACCTGTAACACCCCACCCCACATTTACGCGCCTTTACAAGATCACCAGAGTAAACATGACATGATGGTTACTATGAATGACCCAACAACGAAGTTCTAGTTATGGAACTGAGATGTGCCATTCTAAAACTTACTATAACCTCCCAAGGATACTTAACCACCTAGATATAAAACAACATCTAGTCATGATCTTTCCTTAAGATGGAACTAACATTATCCCAAGATTACAACCCAGTTGCATAGACGCCAAGTGGTCCATTCAACAAGAAGACTCTAGCCCCATGAACAAGCCTTTCTCAATGTGGCTATATTAAAAAATCCCCAGTTTTGTGCCTGCGATCATAGATTGATTGCCACAACTTTAGTGCTAGCCTACATGCCACTAACCCAAAACTTTCTAGAATCAATTCTAAGATAATCAGAAGTATGCATTACCTATACATAGGCTTAGATCTTGCCAAAACATGCCAAATGCATGATAAATATTTATATAAACATATGGTAAACATTGTAGCTACAAGAATTGAATGTGTATTTGTTCACTATCTCATTAATTTCATCATAGAATCATCAAGAAGGCTCATTGCCTTATCAAGCTTGTTGCAACAACACCTGTTAGCTCATACACTAATATAACCTTTCAATAATTTATCAAATCATGAAAAATATCCATAAGAATAGCAAATCATTTAACCATGCCTATAACCAACATTTAACTAGAATGAAGCCATGTCAAACCATTCATAAAATCAACACAATAACCAATACATGTGCCCATCAATGTGAAAAGGAATAACAAATAAGAAAATATGCATAAAACCAACCAAGTTACTGTCTTCCACATATCAGCCAACCATAGATTTTGTTGGACAAAATATCGCTTTCAGACAATCACCCACATGCGATATTCCAAGTATGAAACTGGGATCGCATGGGATAAACCAAAATGAAACCAGCAAAGGCTTCTATAGGTCGAAGTAGCTCAACCCTAAACCATAGTGATTTGACCTAAATAAGTACAGAAAAAACCTAAACCAAATAAGCTTGGATGCTTGATACTTTCTTCACCATAACCAGAGGAATATTGTTGTCTCCATCCACCTGTCAAGAGTTCTATGAGAAAACCATCTCCACCCTCAACCCTTAGGAATTTTCCCGAGACCACCTCAAACAATATCATAAATCTATTGGTGGTCCAAAGCTTAACCAAAATAGGGAGCCCACTACATCATTGCTATCTAGGAACTAGCAAAGGTAATGTTTTACACCAGTTGCATTCCAAGAAAATCCCTTGATAATGACATCAAACATAAACAATAAACCAATGCATAGATCATGCATCAAATCCCAACATGACAAATCACACATGAATATTGTTACCTGCAAATCCACATCTATTATCTACCCTTCTTTTCTATTGTCCCAACTTCTCTTATGTTATCTCACTTATTCCTTGCTTTCTTTCTTGTGTCCCTATTGTGTCCAAGTGTTTTTCTCTCTATATTTCTCTTCTCTTCTTTAAGTGAATGCCAGAATGTACAAGAGTGTGTGTGAATGTTCTATTTTCTTTTTCTTTTATTTTTCCTTTACGTTTCTTTTATTTTATATTGCATGCATATGTGTATCCCTTCTTCTTCCTTTTCTCCAATTTTCCTTTATTTATTTAATTATATTTCCATTTATTACCTCTTTCCTATTCCAATGCCAATGCCAATTTCCATAACAAATAATAAACCATAATTGATTCCCAATGTAATATTTTTCCCTCCATTCGTCTTGGTATACGTGCCCGATGACCTTGGTCTTATTGTTTTTACAGAGAGACTTAACCCAGGGTTGTTAGAAATCTCTCCCTCTTAGGGAAACATAGTGCTCAATGTTCTCTGACAATTATGACCAACAAACTGTTGAAAATAAAACATACCTCTTATTCGAGATTTATAACACAACTCATTGTAATATTTACAATGAAAATATTTTGAAACATGACAAACATAATATATATATATATATATAATATATATATATAGATATATAATTATACCAGAAACACATTTTCTTCAAAACTATCAGAAAAAGAAGGATATAATTCTTCATCTAAATAACCATCTCCCAAGTGACTTCATCAGGCCCAAAGTTCTCCCACTAAACTTTAACTTTCTCTATTTCTCAATTCCATAACATGAGTTATTTCTACTATAGTATGAATTATGGATGTGGCTCGAAGCCTACCTCCGATTCTACTTGTAATATAGACCAATCAATCACATGATTAACATCCTTCACATATCTCTTAGGAAATGAGGCACAGAAAGAATTAGGGACTTTGAATGATGGCAAAAAAGCAAGTCTATAGCCCACTTGTCCAAACCTCTTGATGATCCTCAAAGGCCCATAATACCAAGGTGCCAGCTTGGTAGATGACCCAATTCTCAAGGAGCTCTTCTTGCACTTGATATGCAAGTAAACATGCTACCCAACCTGAAAGTCATTAATGCTCTATGTTGATCTGCATAACCCTTCTACATGTCCTACACTACCTTAGAATTCTTTATGATAACTTGCATCTTCTAGCCCATCTCATCCAACATATCTATTCCACTCAAAACCATATTCAGTTGGTGCTACCGAGAATAGTGTCCACTCGGATGCTACTATTCCCACTAAGAGTAGTAGCTATCTTGAAAACAAACAAGTAAAGTCTACTTTTGTTTTCCTTTATGAAAATAGATAAGAGTGGAATCAAGGACACCAAACTTAGTCTTGCGCTTGATTTGCTTGTTTGATTCCTCTCCTTCCTGATAGAGCTTTGCCACTTCTTCTTTGTCTGCCCAGCTTCAAAGAGCACCTGTGGAATCACAGCAACATACTATTATTGAAGAACATATATCTATATTCATAAATAACATAGGACCAGATATGTGTTAACCATACAAATGCATATATAAACAAGCATACAAGAATATGGAGGAAAACTTGAATAGATTTATTAAGATCAAAAGTAGCAAGAGGATTACAACCATATGTTTTGACCCATCATCATCCTCCAGTAAGAAAGCCCTTCTTCACCTCAAGTAAAGCTTAGATCACCCAACACTATGAAGTTACACCAGAAAACCAACAACACTTCTCTACAAGATACAAGATTCCAGCCTCTAGATCTCTGTGATGAGGGATCCATATATAGATGATTGTAGGGGGGTGAGTCATCTTCTGGGGTCTCGACTAGTGTCTTCTCTCTGATAGTTCCTGATTCCACTTAGAGAATGATGATCTCTTACTCATCCCTAGTCGAAAACAGAGAGGCAAGTGTCGGAGGGGAAGCTTCTGGAAGATTGCATGATCTTCCACCTCGCAATTTGTCCCTACCATTTATCCATTCCCGACCATCACACCCTACAAGGGGGCCATTCAGTATGCATCGCACCCTTTACACTGGGAAGGTGATATGCATCACACCCTCTGCACTGTGTATTCAGTATGGTCTAGTTTTGACCATTTTTGCGCAGTTTTTAGTGGAGAACTTCTGGGAGATGATGTAATCAGCTGACCTTGTTCCATTAGGCAGTGAAGCAACACTTTTAGGGACTTAGGAGCCCTTAGTTTATGGAAATTTATGATTGGGGTTGAAGTGCCCAAAAATGTCTATAACAGTTGCCCCCTAAAGCATGAGGTCATTAATATTTTTGATGTCGGGTGAAATGTTTTACCATGAGGATCCGAAGTTTTTTCGAGTTGGGAGGCGACCTGTAATAAGATACAATACAATACGTTATCGTGACAATATTTTTTTATGATCTAGCTGAGGCAAGCATTCCAATTCTCAGCTTTATAAATTCATTTTCATGTACATAGGACAGACAATCATCTGTGTGGCAGACTGATGATTCGGACTCATCATCCTTTGATTTGGATGATCATCTGTTTGGAAATGATGTACATTTGATGTCTTTATATTCCTGAATATATCACAACCCAGATGGATGAAACTAGATCCGGGGTCTTCAAAACTCATTCAATCTTCGCTCGGAGTACAAGTCGATCCATGTGAAAAATGTTCTGGAGTCGAACATGGAAAGACATCGTCTGATTATCAGCCAATGATGTAAGCTGTTAACAAGCGCGAGAGGAATCACCAATAATGACAATGACCCTCAAGGTACTACAGTACAATTCACGTGGGGTGAAAAATGATTTGGTATCGAACACCATGCAAAATGTCTTGCTTGAAGGCCATTAATGTAAACCTGTCTCCGAAAGTGAGAAACTTGCCATTGAGGCATGCAAGCTTTGAAGTACTGAAAGGGTTCTCCCTAGGTCAACTTCTTGGATAATGAACTGATGTCAACAAGAAGTGACCTGTCGTAGGAGGGCCTTAATGAATCCCACATCTAGGAAACTAAATGAAACAAATGATTTTGGAGGTGAAAACGATCTGACGATACAGGGTTCAGGGTGGCAGTCATGAAAGAATGGAGCATGAATGTATTGCAGTGGGTGAGACACAGGCGAATTGTCTGAATGAATTTTCTTGAACATATCAGCGACACTGACGATGGATTGGTAGCATTAACCCCAAAGATGGATGGTGTGATGGACCAATGGTGATGACCAGTGAACAGAACAACCCAACCCACCTTGGATGCAAAAGGAAAGTGTCACGTTCAAGAGCGACTTGCTACCAATAAAGCTTTTTCAAGTTTTCTTCCCAATTTTCCCCAGTCATTACTGACCAATACCTCTTTATTTTTGTCAAGCTTGAGGAGGATACCATATGATTTTTCTATAATCCGCCCTTCGGGTGAACCTGGCACTATATTTTAGCGAGCCTAGCAATAATGAAACTCGTTCTCGTCAATTTGGACGAGTTTGTCGCTATTCAGTTTTAACGAGTTTAATGACAAAGATAACTCGATCCTTTTAAATTTTAGAGAGTCTGAAAGGGACAGAAAGGAGACTCCAAAGATTCTTTTTCGTCATATAATCCCTTAAGTCCGAAAAAGCGTAAAATAATACAAAAGGGAGGAATTTTCGATAGTTTTGACAAGCCGAACAAGACAAGCGCTTGATCTTTTTGTGTAATAATCCCTATGGTCCAAAAAGATTAAAATCTAGAGGAGGGATAGCACTTCTGATGACTTTAACGAGCCAGAGAGGCCAATTGCTCGGCAATCTTTTCATATTTTACGAGTCAATTGAAAAGAGCTTAAAGGAGACTCGTTTTCGAGGAACATGTGATGATTTCGGGTAGCAGTTGATTGCAGGTAAGGTTTGGAATTTTCCAATCATGGTAGTGTCACAAGGATGGATAATAGAATCACTCTTCACAGATGTTCGTCGAAAGGGTAAACAATCAAATGGAGATGAATTATCGGCTAAAAACAGAGTGGAGGTGATGGCGAGAACACGACCAAGGCTCAAAAGTTGGCGATAAGGCATTCACAATGGTTATTTACTGGTTCATTTTTTAATGAGCTTAAACTCTGGGGGAAACATTTGCTCATGTCTTATGTTTATTTTTTAACAAGCTTGAACTATGCGCTAAAAACTGCTCATGGCAGGTTTATTTTTAAATGAGCTTGAACCCTACGGTAACACTGCTCGCTAGTCATAAAATAAGGATGTATCATTCAAGATGCCATCTTTTATGGGGCTTGCACCTTTTGAAGCTTTGCCCTGGATCCTTTCTTTATGCAAGCTAGGAAACGACCAGCCTTATGGGTTTAAAGGGTTAGAGGTCCTACAAATTTAAAAAATAAATAGTCGCTCTTCGCTTGCATGCGGAAACGTTTGAATGCCCCCAGGTATAGGGAAAAATTCCTAGGTTACCATGAAATGTCCATCCGCGTAGCAGATAAAATGCTTCCTTGGCGATGTCTACCGAAATAGACAAAGGTGAGTGGCGTAGAGATACTCCACTCACATAACTTTAACGAAAGTATCTTATTCCAGCCTAATCGCATTTTCCTGTGAGGATGAGTGTGTCAGACTATTCATATATCCTCCATGGAAACCTACTCTATGCCCAAGGTTTTCCTACCGAAATAGACCCGGGTGCATGCCCCTTGGGTTTTAGTCATATCCTTCTGAACCACTCACGCTCATCAGGTGGAAGGACTGGAGATCGATGAGACATTCCTTGCGTGAAAAGACCATTTAGGGATGGCATTTGACTATTCGTTATGTGTGAACTGGGGAATGACATTTGGTCTACGAGCTTGACCATTCTTCCTTCGTGCGAAAAACACATTACTCTAAAAAGTGAGGAGACGACGACTCCCATGCAATAAATATAGTCATGTCCAAGGAGTAGATTATAATCCAAGAGTCCTTTAACTACCATCACATTCATGTGAACGGTTTTCCTTCTCAAAGTAATGGGCACATTTGGAAGGATCCCTAATGGTCGACTGGTTCCTTTGTCGAAGCTTGTCATATTTCTCATTTCAGGCAAAAGCAATGGCAAACCAAGCGCTTTCCAAGCAGTTGAGGAAGTGATACCTATAGAAGCCCCTTCATCGATGATGATACTAGCCATGTCCATTCTCTAAGCTTGTACAATGATTCAGAATGGTACGCTAGCTAGTAAATGGGGTCTGCCTAGTAGATTCCAGTCGAAGGAAATGATTAGGTTACTTAGAGGTGAGACCGAATAGATGGTCGGGTATGACTCTGATGAGCTTCTTTCCTACGATAAAGGAATGGGTGGACTACCCCGAAGTTCATTGGAGTTTTTGTTTATGAAAAGAATTTGAATGGTGTCGTTCTCTTTCTCTTTAGTTACGGTATCATTCAAGGATGAACATTCTGAAGGCAAGACCGGGTCAACTACCATCTCGACCTTTTGACTTTAGTTTGGTATGGATTCAGAGTGTTCATTTTCAATGATAGATGTTTTGGCCGATCACAATGACGGGCCAGCCAGACTTTCAACCAGTGGTGGACTTGGCAAGAGTTTTTTATATCCAGGAGGGAGCCATAGCACTGGAGCAGGAAGGTCATCCAAAACTCTTTTAGCTTCATCAAGGAAGGGACAATGGTGGACGACGTGATTTCCTTCACACAATTTACAAGGAAATCTGGGATTCCTTTTCTGTCCAAGTGCTTCACTTTCACTGGTTGATGGTTTGCATTCAACATGATCATCAGAGGTTGATGACACCGGATTGTGCAAACAAGGAGACCAGTCCCTTAAGATCCATGGGATGCAAGGACAATCTCGGTGATAGTGGTCTCCATTACAAATGACACAAGGAGATTTAGGTTTAGACGGTGCAGTGTGAGGATTTTCGCTAGATGACGCTTGGTTTCCCCCTTTCGATTTTGGTTCCTTTTTCTTCTTTTCCTTTTTCTCCTTCTACTTCCTCTTCTTCTTAGTTACTCGATTTTTATCTTTATCAGCTTTATCAAGCGAAGAGGAAGGAGGAGAGGGAGAATCGGACAAAGTAGAAGGTTGGTGGGCAACTCTAGTATCATCTAGTTCCTGACTTGACTGTTCAGGAATTACAGTATTCTGAACGATAGAGGTAGAGAAGAGCTAGACAAGCAAACCAATTGTCAACCCTGGAAGTGACAATGTGGCCATATGGGGTGCACCAACATCTCCCCAAGAGGAGAAGGGATTAGGATTTCCTCCAAGGGGAAATCCTTGGTTGGTAGACTCCATTTTTCTCAACCTAAAGACCAACGAGGGAATTTGTGATGTTATTCCAATTAAAATAAATTTTAGACGCTTTGGCACAACTTGTTTTTTCAATTTTAAAGAGTTGAGAAAAAACAAATGATGACTCTAGTCGCCTTCGATTTTTAGTGAGCCTGAAGTGACAAGTTCTCAGAGGACCTTTTCTTTTAAGGAGTTTGAAAAGGAGCAAAATAGACTTCTCTGGAAATCTAGGTAGAGGGGATTACCAAGGCAATCACAAAACTGCAGAATACTTTTTATGGTATGGCAGTCAATCTTCCTGAATGTTGTGTTCAGTGCATTGCGATCGATAGGGTGACAGACACAGCTTCCTAAGGATAAAGGATGCAGCCTATTGTGGTCTGCCAAAATATACTCGACGATACATGGGATCACAAGTCCATACAGGCACTTGTCGTCTCAGAGTGGAGGAATCACCCAACCAACAATGAAAATAATAGTTACCAGGTTATACGACGTCAGAATACGTCTCTAGCCTAGACCTCTAGATGTTGTGCGTTAGGTTCCAAAGCGTTGTTAGATTCATTAAATTTATTTTAAGTTGATCTTGCTTAAAAATTTTCCTTTCAGGTTCACCACGTGATGTGTATACAATTCCT